>BLFO01004594.1:439719-474619 GCA_014634245.1 Montipora cactus | reverse complement strand
GCGCACAACAACCGGAAGTAAACTGTTTTCCCTTTTAACTTGTCTTCACACGACCACATTTACATGACTACGTATCTTTTCTCCATTAGAGATAAAAAGGTAAAGCGTGCGTACGAGCCAAGAAGGTCCATCAGGCCGGCGCTTATCTCCGGTTTCCGTAGCATGAAGCAACTAGGAGTATTTCTACTCCCCCCTGGATGGGATGCTAGTCCATCGCAGGGTTACCCCCAGCATTGAATTCGCCGGTACCCATTTATACACCTGGGTGAAGAGAGGCACCGTGGGCACACAACACATTTTCATGACTACATATCTTTTCTCCATTAGAGATGATTAGTATACAAATCTGGGAGACAGCACTGTCCTGGTTCACGAAATGTTCTTTTCCGGTTGCCGTCCGCGTCTCAAAAACGAACGTGCTTCAGCTCCCTATTATTTCGTATTAAACAAGACCCCATTCTTCTCCTCCTGTTGTTCTCTTCTTTAAATTTTTGGAACACAACAAATTCTCACAAAGTCATGACAGTCTATACGTAGCCGATAACACACTTTGTTCATCTGTTCAATACCTCATCACCCAAGTCGTATTTTGACAAGTCTCCTTCGTCATCATCATCATCATCGTCATCGTCTTCTTCCTCCTCTTCAGGCTCAACACTTCTCACTCTCTGCAAAAATTAAAAAAAACAAATAAATTTGAATCATAAAGGAAAGGAACTTTATTTGAAGTTTAGTGGAGCACTAATAATATTGAGCACACTGTAAACTGAAATCAACAAAACAGTTAATGCAAATCAAATCAAATGTTGGTTTTTGAGGACAGAGGAAAACTGGAGTACCTGTAGAAAAAGTTAAACCTCTCGGTGCAGAGTAGAGAATCAAAAAACACGTGACGCCAAGTCTAGGAATCAAACCAAGGCCACATTGGTGGGAGGCAACTGCTCTCACCACTGTGCCATCTCTGCACCCACAATCATTATAAAGGACAAGAAATTAAGCTCTCACTATACATCTACTGTAGATTATAATAATTATGCTGCAAATAAAATCATCTAGGTTTACTCAAAAACTGTCCCCCCTTAACCCCTGCAATTCTGAGAGTGAGACTTCTGGATTTTACTTTGTCGAACACCAGGGGCCCGTTTCTTGAAAGTCCGGAAACTTTACAGGCCATTTTCGGTTGTCACCATTCCTTTTGTATCTCGAGAATAGAGAGGACTAAAGCCTTCAAACTTCACAGTCATTTTTCTCTAAATGTTACCTTGAAAACATGTTAAAGGATCGGCTTTCCCAAACCATCGGTTGGCAGTTTCACAAATGGTTTTTCGGGCTTTTCGTGAAATGGGCCCCAGATGATTTTACTCATCAATGGAGATCACTTTGGGGGTGAATGGGTGAACAACATGTATTGTAGGTCCCTGGTGAAAATCCTTAAAGGATCTTTAAAGATCTTCAAAGATCTTCAAAGATCTTCAAAGACCTGACAAAGATCTTTAAAGATGAAGATCTTCACAGGATCCTTGAAGGATCTTTAAAGGATCTTCAAAGATTTTCTAACATGGAAGACTCTTGGGATACTTCATCAAGATCCTTGAGGAAATTATCAGGATCTTGCAAAGATCTTACCAAGATCCTCTCACAAAATCTTGGAAAGATCCTCAAAAGGATCCTTGAAGATCCTCAAAGAGTGACTGAGGATCTTACAAGGATCTTAAAAGGATCCTTGAAAGGATCTTAATAAAATCTTTGACAGGATCCTTAAAGATCATACTAGGATCTTTTGAGGATCTTTGAAGGATCCTTATAGTGATCTTGAAAGAAACCTTAAAAGGATCCTTGAAAGATCCTCAAGGATTGTATGAGGATCCTTTAAGGATCCTAAAAGGATCTTCAGAGGTATCTTGAAAAGATCTTTATCGGGATCCTTAAAGATCCTATGAGGATCCTTCAAGGATCTTAAAAGGATCCTTAAAGTGATCTTGAAAGGATCTTTGCTATGATCCTTGAAAGATCCTATGAGGATCCTTCAAGGATCTTAAAAGGATCCTTATCGTAATCTTGAAAGGAACTTTATTAGGATCCTTGAAAGATCCTATGAGGATCCTTCACGGATCTTAAAAGGAACCTTAAAGTGATCTTGAAAGGATCTCTGTTGGGATCCTTGAAAGATCCTATGAGGATCTTTCAAGGATCTAAAACGGATCTCTAGAGTGATCTTGATCCTTCAAGGATAAGGATCTTATAAGGACCTTTATAGGAGTGAAGTGTATAAAATCCGTAAAGATCCTATGAGGTATTACGTACATGTACCCTCAAGCATCGTTAAGGCACCAAACTTTGAACATAAAAAATAATCACGCTGTACAAGAATCAATTAAAAACAAACGTTTATTCTGATGTAATCCATTGATTGTCGGAAATATCAGTGACAGATTACCTTGTTTGATGAACTCATAATAGCTGCAGGCCGGGCCAGAAGCAATATGAAACAATATACTCTCGAAATATCAAAGAATTCGTGTCAGCACGTAAACCTTTAAAAAAATACCAGGGCTAAAATACAGAATTCAGGGCCACATCTAGAGACTCTAGTGACGAATCGGCTCGATCAGTATCTTTTCACATTCTCACATTCCTTTAAGGGTTAATTCAATGAGTCTGCTATGACTTTGCTCAATTTTTCTTTTAAATACGGTCAGATGAATCGGAGGGTTGTAATCCTCCGCCATCTTGGATAACACGCGAGAGACAAGACTGGAAACTAGTGAGTCATTTCCCTTTTGGTCAGCAGTCACCAACGATGGCTCCTCTTACAGTTTGGCGGTTTTATTCTAAATACTGATTCAAAGCGAGGAAATGCATACAGCAATTCAAGTACAAAGGTAGGCGATGATTATAAGCAGATAATATTTGAGTTGATGACTTATTGTCCTTAAAAATGACGATAGACCAATTCGGCTAACTCAACCAATTCAAATCTCTCGGGTTAAGATTCTTTGTGTGTTTAATTTGCATGACAATGAAGCATTCACATTTAAAATTATATGGAAATACTGGAAAAAAACGTTTTATTCCGAAAAGATTTTAATTACGTACAACATTGAGTTAGCCGAAATTCGAACTTTTCAAACTTCAAGTCCCAAAATAATTTGACATGTACAGGCAAGGATTATAATTCGCCTTGCTTGCTATAATACTGTAAAAAATAGGTAAATCTTTGACGAGATTACTTAATAAGGTTTACATCAAAAGAGTGGTTGTTGCAAATTATATGATTGGCAAAGGATCCCTTCAATTCTCTATAAATGCTACGTGTCTGAGGTTCATAGCAATTTTCAAATTAAAGGTTAGGTGATGCACATTTATTTCCACTTCCACGGCATGACTTGCGAGTACATGCGGAATTCATGATAATCAATATGAGTAATTTGCCCTTATGGTTTTGTTTTTCTTTCAGGATGCGTAACTGCAAAATATTCAGAAACAGTTCTCAAAAAGCAGCCTCAGCCAACAATAGCACCAAATACTGAGTGAAGAAAACAATTAGTAATAAATAGATAAAATAAAATAAATACAAATGTGTTAGGTAAAATCAAACGTTATTGTTGTAGTACATGTACTTGTACTTGTAATGTTTCTCTTTTGCTGTTTTTCTAGGCTACAATTTAAGGTTTTTGTCTTATTTTTAAGAAACATTTTCTTAATAAAAATGGCTGTTTGTGAAAATATTTTGAATATTCCCAGCCATATCTTTGATATTAATGAGTACTTGATAAAAACTGTATGAGTATCTATATTTTTTCTCTATTATTTCTATGATTATTAATATACATTCAAGTCATATAGGTAATTTTAAGAAATTGGTTTACTATATGCAGCTAGACTTTTAATTTATAATGGATAACCATGTGACCAAATAACTTCAAAAGCTACTATGATTGTCAGTTGAATAAGATGTGAGCAAAGTTGTCACAGAGTTTCAATGTTAAAACAACAATGTTGTCAAAGGCAACTTGATCCACATCAAGTCTGAGAAAAACAATAGTCAAATGAATGCATCATTTGTTCAGGTTTGTTAGATTTTTATGTTATTATTGTATTCTTCCCATCCCTTTGACCCAGGAGTTAGTGCACATTTTTGGATAACAAGCCAGGGGGATAAGCCTTACCAAACTTCACTTGCATCTTACTCAAGTGAGAATCATAGTGTGTGGCTGTTTTTCATTCAGTTCAATAAAGAATGCTAGCAAATAAAGTCGGATATTGATTTCCCATGATTCATCGTTGTTATTTTACTTCAATCATACTTAGCATTATAACATAAATAGTTTACAGACAAATGAAGCATTTTATGTATTGAAGTTTCTCTTTTACAGAAAGAAAGCTCCTTTTTCCAGGTGTTTAAATAAAAGAATTTTGCACATCAAACTGCAGTCCAATAAGTGCAATTCAGGGTGAGAAGGTGCACAATAAAATTAATAATCTTGCCTAAGTTCCTGTAAAGTCCTAAATGATATTTAAACATAAATATCCTCAAGGATCTTGCACATGATCTAGGCAAGGGTTTTTGAAGATCCTCAAGGATCTTGCACCAGATCTTTGAAGATCCTTAAGGATCTTGGATATGTTTTTTGAAGATCCCCAAGGATCTTTGGTTGGTTCCTTCAACATCCTCAAGGATCTTTGATGATCTTCAAAGATCTTGGTAAGGATCTTTAAAAATCCTTGAGGATCTTGCACAGGATCTTCAAAGATCCTCAAGGATCTTGGACAGGATCTTCGAAGATCCTCAAGGATCCTTGAAGATCTTGGCAAGGATCTTTGAGGATCTTGGCAAGAAAAGCTAAGATCTTTAAGGATCTTTAAGGATCCTAGGTAGGATCCTTGAGGATTTGAGAAAAGATCCTTAGAAAGATCCTCAAAAAGATCTTTGAGGAGTCTTTAAGGATCTTCAAAGATCCTTCAAAGATTTTCACCAGGGGTCCACTCAAATACGATGTTCCCTTTCATAAACAGGCAAGAAATACAAGGGAAATACTATTTTTATTGTGGTTCAGAAGTCAAGAAACTATTGAACGGAACCGGTCAAAACTACTATACTCGAACAGGACCCACCTTTGGGGTAGGGGGGTTCCCAAAGACACCACCTACATGTACCTTTGAACTTATCACATGAACATTACCGACAACATTTTATTGGCTTTTAAATTTGAGTTGGCACAGGAATATTCAGCTAGCAAGAGTCGGCGTTACTAGACAAACAAGAAAAGTGAGGTTTGAATCTCACTGTAATCTTTTACTGCTGGATAGAGGGGTGGCTATGCAATATAGACACCATCTTTTGACGTTAAGAAAGGGAGGTGCAGACGACACCACCATCTATTTTGTGGTTTGGTGGGTCCTGTTCGAGTGTAGTAGTTTTGACCACTTCCTTAATTTAAGTAGAATAAAAATTTCCAAAAGGGCAGGTTTTCCAAAAGCACTGATTTTGTTTAAAAAGGGCTTGAGTTGGGACCTTTCTGCATGCTGCCCAGCATTTTCCACAGGAAAGCATAAATTCAAAGTTTTCTCAAATAGTCTTGAAGGATGCGCCTGTAGATAGTAGCCATTGTAAGTTGGAAACAGAAAAGTGGGAGAATTGACTCACAAATTTTCACATTACCTGTTGAACAGGTGCTAGCTGACTTCCTTGTTTTGATTTTTTTCTCCTTCCAAACTGTTACAACAAAATAGCATTACAGGACCAATAATTATAATTTGTTTTTGTATAATTGCCATATGTCCATCAACTTCCTGATCAATAAGCCAAAAAATCAGCAAACATTGAAAGCGAATTTCACCTGACCTCAAACAATAATATTTTAGTATTTACCCGGCGACATTTAGGATAAATTCTTTTAAAGGTACGAAAGTTGTCGCCATCAAAAACGTTGAAAAGTCTCTTTAAATAAAACGATTTAAGTTCACGCTTAAAAGAGTCATTAGACTCAGCCTGCCTAACAGACAATCTCTGAGCAATGATGCTTACAATTTATCACATTTTGATGGATAATAACTGGCTCTTTATCAAAGCTAAAAGGCTTAAAATTCGACATTTCACTAAGTTTAACAAGTTCTTCTACTTCTTGAAGTCAAATTGTGAATAGTATGATGCCTTCTGTGAGTAAACTTGTCTGTTAATGAAACATGACGTAAGCAATGATGTCAGCAAACTTAAGATTCCCTTATTATAATATACATGTATTCACTACATTGTATTTCTTAAAAATAATATCCCTCATTTAAGAAAAGGATCACAGAGTTACCACTCATCAGTAACAAAAATTTTCCTGACTTCTCCCTGACCTCTTACATTAGTTGAATAGTCACATTTCCTTCAGCTTCTTTTGAGGGCCATCGATATTTTTCTCTTTGTTCTCGATCTCTTTGCACTTTTCACAGGATTTTGTGTGCAAAATCTTGTGAACCGTTTACCAAAAATAAAATTCCCTGACTTTTCCCTGTCCTTGAAAAATTTTTGTTTTTTCCAGCTTTTTCCCTGACCGTGGCAACCCTGGACCAAAATCATTCATCTACCTCATCAAATTCATCATCCGAATCATCTCTTTTAATGTATTCTACTCCTTCACGTTCATTATATCCTCCACCATATCCTAAATATCAATAAAGAAGAAACACACAAAATTGAATTCACTAATAGTATATAAATACAGACACACCATAATCATTAACATAATAATTTATTGTTATTACCATACATTCAATGCATTATTACCATTACATTAAAATATGTACAGATCAGAGAAAAGATAAATCATATTAAGCAAGATCATCTTTGTTAATAAGCAAGCAATGGAAGCCAAGGTCATTGATGTTGCTCTAGGGGATGTGTGAGAAAAATGTACCTATTACTTAGCAAGATAAGCCTGGGATGCTACAGCAAAAAGAAGAAATAAATCAAGAAAAACAGAGACATCTCATTTATTGGGTTCTTCTCACTGAAAAAAAGCTTTAACTACATTGTACATGCTGCGCCTTACAGGATTGATACAGCTGCTATCTAGAAAATTATTATAACAGTACGAAAAAGAAACAAAAGATTTTCTCACCTGTCCTTTGTTCAACTTTTGCAAACTTTGGATGCCCACACATGTTACAGTCAGACCTGCGAGCCCAGTTTACATTGCCGCACCTACAACAAGAATACAAATCAACAAATGGCCATCAGAAGTCAAGGAGAAGAGTAGAAATTTCCAAAGGAAGACATTTAAACTGTAATTGATCAGTAGGTTTAACAAATTTGCAAGTGGTTCAGCATTGTCTGTACTCCTATCGACAATGATATTCGTCATCACAGTGGTCAAAATGTTGTGGACTCACGAGGCGCGGCCAATATCAGTGCCTCAGTTTTGATTGCAGTGGACGGTTACATGTACATGGTTCCTACTAAGTGCTCCACATGAGGATCTGCTTCAAAATTTTATTCAGTAATACATACCTAGATTTAGGCAAGCCTAAAAGCAGAGCTTCCATGTTATTTATTCTTACAATAAGTTAACCTGGCTTGAGCCTGTGATCCAATCAAAAACCAGTACCTGGTCAGCAGTCAACTTACCAAAAAAAAAAAACAGCTGACCTCTATGAGCTATAAACTTGAGCCCATGATATGGGTCAGCGGATACCTTAGTTTTGACCAGTGTCAATTAACCATAACATGGATGTGCAATAACAAAGATGTTCCTGCCAAAAAATGCAGGTTGCACCACAGAGTTTCATATTGGCATACATGAAGAGGTGGATGTATGGTCGTACAGTGACAAAAACCAAATTTTCTCAACACTGCTGCCAATGCAATAAGCTGTCGTATCATCAGCATACATGTAAATATGACCAAAATCAGCATGGTTGGGGAGGTCATTAACATAACGTTCGGTATAATTATGGTGAATAATCTGGGTAATTGTGAAGAAGAGCTCCCCAAAAATCCTGTCGGCCGACTGTCGGTCAACTGTCGGCCGACAGTTGACCGACAGCTTACCGACAGCTAACCAACAGGTTACCGATCGGTTAAGAAAAAAGAAAAATTGTGGTAAAAACGAGCAGTTAACGTGACATTCCGTAATGGTGATGTATGACTCGACAGACTTCACCTACTTACCGATCAACTGTTATCAGTTGTTATCAGATGCGTATAGGATATATCACTTGCGTAATTTACAACACACCAGACAATCTAAGAATCGCATTGGAAGATAATTTAATCGAAAACTCTGCTAACAACTCTGAAAACCATAAGCTACGTATCAATACATAGTTAGTAGCGGAGACAAACACTTTCCTTCAAATCGCCCTACAATGCAACGCGGCCTCTTATGTTATGTCATGTATGTATGAATGATGTTTACAATGTGGGCAAAGTATCACTAGCCAACGCTAAAACAGTGGACAAAAGCCATATTAGTAGTATAAGTGCTGCTCAAGGTATCGTTATGAACTGCCTTTAGCTCTTTTCGCGTAGTTTAGAAGCAATAGACAAGTAAATGCTTACGATCATCTTAGTTTGTCCCGCCGACAGGTTACCGACACGTTACCGACAGGTTGCCAACAGGTCGCCGACTGTCGGCCGACTGTTGGCCGACAGTCGGCCAACACTTTGGCCTCAAACATAACACAAACTGTTGCCCAACTGTCGGCCAACAGTCGACCAACAGTCGGCCGACAGTTGGGCAACAGTCGGCCGACTGTCGGCCGACAGTTGACCGACAGTCGGCCGACAGGTTTTTTGGGGAGCTCATCTTCACAATTACCATAATCTGGGGCCAAGAAGCGAGCCCTGAGGGACACCATCGCATACAAAGCCTTGCAGACTTGCTGTTATTTATCTTAATAAACTAGCATCTTCTAGACAAATAAGCCATTCATGGAGAGAACCTGATATTTCAATAGCATGTAATTGTGTTCGAGAAATATGAGAACACATTCCTAATCGGGTCCTAATAGAGACTTTTTAGGACAACCGATCTTGAGACACACATTTGGCATCTCCGCAGATTTTGCAGGGGCGAATGAGAGAGCATGGAATTAAAGACCCTTTATCACTTACCGTGATGCACCATGGATCCTTTATTATGAAATGCGATGCAGTCACCGACAACCTGCTACGCGATCCAGTTTGCTCATTTCGGAAATTTTTGGAAAACTGGACAAAAACATTCAGGCTGAAACGGGCAGATTTGCGTGTAAAATTATTTATTGAATTCAACTTGATCCGTGCGACAGTCACAGCAGTCTTCTTTGAGAACCTGATTTCTCGAAAAAATGGGTGTTTCTCTTCCATATATTGTCAAAGCAAGAACAATCCAGTTCAAGTGATAACACTTACTTGATGTATTGAGTTCATAACGATGTTTGTTCATCGAGGAGGAAAGATTGTGTGGTGAGTCACAAGAATGTCTACAGCTGGCTCTGCTCTTCATGTTATATAGATTTCCAAGTATTTTCATTTTCATGTATGTGTGGGTAAATAATAATAATAATAATAATAATAATAATAATAATGATGATGATGATGATGATGATAATAATAATTAACAATTAGACCCGTAGCCCTTGCAGGCTACAGGTCAATAGCCCATGAAGCAAAGCTGAATGGGCTATTGACCCGTGGTCCTTGAGGGTGAAGGGTCTGATTGTTTTAGTATCACCCAACTAGTCAGAAAGAAAAGCCAAAGTTTACTATTAAATCTACATCTACATGTTCCAGCACTCGGCAAAGTCTCTCTTTGACTTGTGGCTGTTTCAGCTTAGGTGGCCTCATACACCACAAGCCTTTTTAACGTCCCAAAGGGAACTTATGAACATAGAAGATATTTGTGAGATGGGACGTACGGTTTACAGTCCTTATCTGAGAAGCCTCGAAAGTCTAACCATTTGCAGATGAAATTACAAAGGCAGCACTTTCTCCTCAGTTATTTCAAGATCCTGAGTGTTGATACGGCCGGGGTTCGAACCCGCGACCTCCTGCGTGACAGCCTGAGGCTCAACCAACCGAGCCACCTCAAGTAGCGTAGCCAATTAAAATGCAGGATTTGAATTAGTCCACTAGTTGGGTGATACTAATTATTATAATTTTCAGTCGAATGTGTCAGGAAATTAAAAATTATTATAAAACAAATAAAGAAAACTTGCCTGAGATCTGTTCTGTTATAAAGAAAGTAGTGCACTCAAGAAGTAGGGAAAACACTTTTGCTCTATCCCCTTCCTGCGTGTTTTCAACAGTACTGATCACAGGCGAGGCTTCTTTCTTATTTGTTAATTAGATCATTTTATACTCACTACATGGCAATGACAGGACCAGGTGTGGCCAGGGTGTCGTTGAGTATTCAACGTAGTTAAACCCTTAGCCTGTATTGAACAATTTGCCCAGGAGTTGGAGACAAGACAGATCTCGACCTCATGATCGAGAGATACCTACTCAAAAACGCGATCAGTACGTTACTAAAGAACAAACAGCTGTAAACAAAGTCATACTTCGAGCACATCCAGTCCTCAGCACTAAACAGTCCTTTGCTCTTCGCTGCAGCTTGCTTTCCTATTTCGGATCCAGTGAACTTGATGGAATCAGTGCTTCCTTTATCTTTTGGAGAAGAATGTACCAGAACAAAACACGCCACTTTAGACTTTTCGGTCGACATTCGACACCTGGCCTTAAAAATATTAATCGTGATAATTTTCCGAGAATTGATTGCACTTTGCTAGTTAGCTAAGTACTACAGGTAGTTTACAATCTGGCTTATTGACTAACATGTAGTTGTCGAATCGTGAATTCATGAGCTTAATTATAAATTCCTACAGCAACGTGTTTAGAGAACAAACGCACCTTTCCCGCATCTATTGCAAGACGTTCGCCGCGCAAAATTGACATTTCCACACCTAGAAAACGCCAAATTAAGGTCATTATATGGAGAAGGAAGACAAATAAATCGTATTTTTGATAAACTACCTCTTATCGGAGCAAACCCAGTCTCCATTAGTTAATTTTAACTTTGAGGACATGACGGCGAAGGCGCAAGCTGCACTTTCATGCAAATTTGGAGGAGAAAGACTGGGGACTATTAAAGGACGGAAGTTAGCTTTACTTTCCACGCATGTGAAGCACTCTATGTTTAATAATCAACTACCTTGGGGAAAAAGTGGGCGTTCCTTAGCACCAGCGAGCACAGTGGTTTCGACTTTTCTTGGGTAGCGTTGAAAACACTGACCCCCAGTCCATGGACTACCCCGATGGACTATAAACCGACGGGACTAAAATACAGATCACATTCCACAGGTCACTAGTTGTGGGTCACTGTTTTACCTTTTAGAACCAAAACCCTCAATTTGGCTAACCCTAGGCCTAAAAACCAACCTTAGGCCTAGGGTTAGCCAAATTGAAGGTTTTAAGTTACTTTCAAAAAGGTAAAAGTGTGACCTGCAACGAGTGACCTGTGAAATGTGACCTGTACATGTGTTTTAGACCCCCTGACTATAAACCAAACGGACTACCCCAAAAATACTATTTAAAAATTAGACCCGTAGCCCGCAAGGGCTACGGGTCAATAGCCCATGAGGCGAAGCCGAATGGGCTATTGACCCGTGGCCCTTGAGGGCGAAGGGTCCAATTGTTTTAGTATCACCCAACTAGTCGGACAGAAAAGACAATAAAAAGGTTAGCAAATGCAAGCTGAAAATATATTTATTTGGGAATAAAACGAAAGAAAGCATCACTCTTTTCGCTACTCGGGGACTATTACTAATAGTCCTCTAGTAGCGTAGCCAATAAAACTGCAGCATTTGCATTAGTCCACTAGTTGGGTGATACTAATTCAAGTTAGTACTATTGGTCGTAAACAGCGTCACAGTTAGTGTTAAGCCTAAACATCCATTTTAGACGGCGTTGGTCAACAATATTTGAGTCTAAGCACCCAGTTAAAAAAGGTTACTGTATAACCTTTCAATAATTGTTGTGATAGCTGATTACTTCATGTAAGTGAAGCGAAACCAGTGCAATTCCAGAATTTAATCGCATGCGGCCGTGCAGACGAAAATAAATGTAATTAATTAATCGATTCAGTTCTTTCAATAGTACTCATTCGAAATAGTATTTGTTAGAGTTAGTCGATTTTATGGTTGTCCGTTTGGGGCCAGTGTTATCAACTATCCCACTTTTCGTGCCATCAAGTCTATCATATGGTTTCACACCTGAGGCTGATGAGCTCCTGATCAAATCAAATAAAGACAAAGATTTGAGTGGGTTGAGCAGAATAAGTTTTGTGGGCTGGTAACCGGCATTGACCGAAGGTTTCGGAGATACGCAGTAAGGAATAGATGAAAATTTGATTATTTTTTGGATATATCACAGTGATAATCCTGTGCAACCAGCAGGTAGCACAGCTACCTAATCAAGGTGGATTACGACCATCAAATTAACTCAAGCCTTCATTCAGAAGTCCAATGGACCAATTCACGCTCTTGAGTGCATCATGAGCCGAAGGGGACTAGGTACGAATCTGTAAATAATGGGATTTGTAAAGTGAGAAAGAGCATAACAAGTTTTAGAAATCCCCAAGTTTGGTGTTAATCAGGCTAATTTTGACTGAGATACAGCCATTTAAATACGGCAAATTTGTCAAAGAAATGTTTGTTCATCCGGACACAGTATCCACATGGCCATACCTTTGTTTGTAAATTTTGACGCTTTTAAATATCTGTATTTCACTTAAATTAAATATTGGGTCTCAGTTAACACCAAAACTGGGGATTTTGTAACGCTTGGTATGCCCTTTCTGACTATGTGAATCAATAGTTGCTAATCCTATAATTTGCAGACTTGTACCTTGTCCCCCTCGGCTTGAAATCAGGCAATAGCAGGAAATTAAAAGCAAAATAGACTTACATGACTCTACTTTATAGACTTTTGCCTTCATAAACCAAAGAAAAAAGTCCAAGTTGACAACTGAGATGAACTGTACTAGGTATCTTTTCTTTGTAATTCCGTTACATATTGCTTTTTTGTCTCCATACATTCTCTGTAAATTTGTGCCTTTGGAATTACAGTGAATGCATGGCAGAAACTTTGCTTAATAAAATACTTTCTACAATAGCCATTCTCTCCACCTTTCCTCTGCCGCACCTTTCAGCGCATATCTCCTGTTTTGGAAAATAAAAACCCCCAAAATTGCATGAATACTTTTCATCGTTTTTAACTTCCACACAGACCTTTGAATTTCTCTTCATTTTTCCCTGATTACTCATGACGCACTCAAGAGGGTGAACGCGTGAGTATAAAGCTGTGGAGAAGAAAATCTTGAACTCGAGCACGTTTTGCGGGCCTATTGAACAAGGCTACTGGGTAGTCTGTGTCGAATGAGTTGTCCAGGCCTGCTCTTTCTGTGCATCGAAAGCCAAAATGGCCCGTGTTGAACAATATTGTGCGACCGAAGGTTCCACCGGATCTCCGTATTATCTGCAGCTTTCTTATTTTTCGATTTACCTAACAAAAGGAATAGAGATTCTCGAGTACTATACGAAGGTCTGTGTCTGGCTTTGCAACTTTCTTTGTTAAAATTGTCCCGAGCTGAGAAACCATGTGAAATGTTAATGTTACATGTATGGTGCGCTTACTTTTGTGGACAAATGAAATCAAAGTTTGTATGTTTTAATTCGTATTTTTAGGTTCCTTTCTATCATGTCCTTTTTGAGGCCATCTTGGTTATCTGGATAATAAGGCTGATCACGAGTAAAACGTTTCGATTCAGAGAGCAGAAAATCGAGCTCACCGAGAAGGTCAGTGTTTGATGAACGTACATTCTTTATTCACTATACCGAACTAGGTATGCTCGTATTAGTTCTTTTAGTACTTCTTCGCAATGCATGGAATACTATTCCTCGGATTCTCCCCATCTTAAATGGTCGTAAAAAGAATATTCCCAAATAAATGCTCTCTGGGAGTACAGAAGAAAATTCTGCAATTTAAGTAACAATTATCAATTTTTATTAAATCTCGAATAATGCGTTTCTAGCTTTCTGATTGGTTTACTCAATCTCGGTTTTCAGCTCATCTACAGTATTACCTTATGTGGAAACTGCTTGTGATTGTGTACCGCGCACAGGTGGCTCAGTTGGTTGAGCACCAGGCTGCCATGCCGGAGGTCATGAGTTTGACCCCGGCCGGAACAACACTCATGGTCTAAATAACTGGGGAGAAAGTCTTGCCTCTGTAATTACATCCGCAAATGGTTAGACTTTCAAGTCTTCTCGGATAAGGACTATAAACCGTAGGCCCATCTCACAAATGTCTTCGATGTTCATTAGTTCCCTGTGGGACGTTAAAGAACCCACACACTATTCGAGAAGAGTAGGGGATGAAGCTCTTGGTGTTGAAGCTGTCCTCTGTGAGTATATGGGTGTGTGGGTATAGCAGGTCCAGATCAGCTGAATAGTTGCCACAAACGTCAACCTGCTCAAACAAATAATTAACAAACAAACAAACAAACAAGTATTTCCAAGCTGGAAACTGATGAGCTTTACTTTCAAGGCACCCAGGCATTCAGAGTTAAATGAAAATTTAATAAAACAATAATAATTATTTCTTCCATTCATTCTTGTTGGATATGAGATTGGTTATAAGCAACTCAGCACTACACACCTCATTGGCTATTAACCATCTCAAATCCAACGCACACTCATGGAATAATAATAATTGTTACAGCATAATTATGCAAAAATGAACTTTCATAAACATTTGGGTTATTCAATTGATATTTCCAGCAGCTCTTCCTGGGGATCACAGGGTTGTCATCAAGTGTCAGCAGCATGTCAGTTTCAAGAATTGGCTGAAAGAGACCTTTTCATTGTCTTAAATTCAACCAGACCTCAAAGGTTGGCTAATTTATAAAGCCAACATTTGAAAAATCATCAGCTGGGTAGTTGGACATGTACCTTCATTGGCTCACCTTTTCCTAGGAATGTTTCCTGGGGTTCATAGGCTTTAAAGTTAATCCAGTTGTATCAGAAACCCATAAGGGTTGAAACGTGTAACGGCCCCTTGTGTTCTGGGAAACAAGCTTCTGAATATTCAATTTGCTAAGTACCATATTTGGAACAACAAGAGCGAAGGGTTTCCACATATATGGTACTTAGCACTGAAACATTCAACCAATCAGTTCGCACTGAATATTCGGAAGCTGTAAACGCGCGTTACACGTTTCAACCCTTATGGGTTTCTGTTGTATTGTAACCGTTTTTTAGAGTGAGTTGGTAAAATTCAAAGTCCTCTGTTACTTATTTTTGCCAAATTTCCTGGGTTGTCTGGGATTTTCCTGGATAGAGAGGGAACCTCACCATTTCCCTGAAAACAGCATTGTGAAAACAACTAACGCCCCATTCAATCCAGGTGTCCGTGTCCGGTTCTTAGGAGAGGGCACTTGTCTGAACATAACATTTTGTTGGTGCCTGAGCAAAAACTTGAGCACCATGCATGCCCAGGCACAGGCACTAGCTCCAAGGATACATGTAGTACATGTACTTAAGCGCTATTCTCAGGAACGATAACTTATCTGGACATGCTTTTGTCAGTTTCCACACTTTTCCCCATGCTTCCATGCGATTCAGTCACTATAATAGTGCCATAAATTGAGCTTTTATAGAAGGTAACAATCACAAAAAGATAGCAGGCTGGTAGACATAATATTACATATTTGAGCACACATGAATTGGGGTGTCTGAACAATGTCCATTTTTGTGCCCGGGCATGGTGCCGCAGAATTGGCACTTAGTCTGAATGGGGCCTACATGTAAAGATATTGATCAATAGATTTATTGTTTCTTGTTTCCTCTGGTGAATTTTCCTGAAATTCTGCAAACCTCTCAAACAAGCAGTAGCTCAAACAATTTAATTTTTTTCTTAGACGATCAGAGACTACAACATGTATTTCTGTGCTATTGCAAGAAAAAAGCTAGTGCATGAACTTGGCTGGCACCAGCACCATGTAGACTTCAAAGTGTGAAAAACTAGAGGCATAATAATTAGGCAAGCTGTTTTACTTTCAAATTGTCATTTACTTCAGGAAGAAGAAGAGTTGATTGAAGAATGGCAACCAGAGCCATTGGTTCCCACAACACCAACTTATGATTTAGATGCAATTACACCAAAAGTGGTTGAAGGGTATGTTTTTTTAGCAGTGAAGTAAATTTAAAATATTTTAATAAATTCTGGATTCTTCCAGGGCTCTTAACTCCCTAGGTCTTCAAATATTGAGAATTGATTGGGATGGGATGATAGATGACGTCAAAACGCTTGTGACATCAGTTCTGGTGACATCATATTACATCTTTCACATAAAAAATATACGTGTTGACTCAGACTGTTCGACATGTGATGTTTAAATTGCAATCTTTACAATTTTTTCTGCTATATTTTGTCTTTACAAGTTGGAAACCAAAAGTTAAAAGTCCTTAAAACTCCCTCTGAAGCTAAGTAAAAAAATCAACATCTTCAATCTCCACGATTTGGCACAAGTACATAAGACCTCACGCAACCTAGGCAAAAAGTCAAAAAACGTTCAAAAAAGATGTCATTGGCATTGCAACATTTGATTTGATTGGTATATTTCAGACCAATCACATTATTGCTTAAATTACGCAGCATTTGAATTTTGTTATTATCAATGTTAAAATAACTACCGGTAAATTTTATTGTTGTAGAAGTCGATTCTCACTAGAAATGACAAACTTCAGCAATTGATTGGGAGATTTCAGACCCTAATCTTGAGACCAGCAGACACAGTCGAAAATCTCCGGATTATCCGGGGCCGGGCTGGGGATCGATTATCCGATTTGACGCCATATGAGTTTGTTGGTTTTCTACTCTGCTCTGAGAGGTTTTTCCCTGGGTACTCCGCTTTTCCCCTCTCCTCAAAGAAACAACCTTTGATTTGATATGTTCTCATTTCAGATGAATAGTAGAGCACTTGGCTCAGCTAAATAACCTTGAGACTTCAATAAAGTGATTATTATGTACCTAGGCACCCATAGTTCAATCACTTTGCTACATGACTGTAATAATATAGATGCATTGCCTTTTTCCCCAACAGTAAGCCGGGACACACCTTGAAAGTAGATGACAAGGAATGCCTGAATTTTGCAACATTTAACTTTCTTGGCTTTGTTGGAAATGACAAAATTGAGGTAATTTTTCCTTTATACAACTTTAGTGTTGAATGAAAACTGTTATGAATGTACTTATAAATGGCAAATTACAAGTACTGTGACTCTGCTATACTTTGCTTTCAAGGATACAGCCATCAAAAGTCTTCATCGCTATGGTGTTGGATCTTGTGGACCTCGTGGTTTCTATGGAACAATAGGTAAGAATAGGTGAATCTTTCAAGGCTGGTTATAGGAGGCAGCATTCTCTACTTAAAGGAGCTATGTCACATTATTTCATACATGTGTAGTGTTTCAGGGAATTCAATAACTTAATCACAAATTTAAAAGTCGCAAGTGGTAACGTGGAATTCCTTTAATTACAAGATGATTTTGAGCAAAAATGACCTTTATCCAACCCATTTGCCATAAACTTGAAAACGTTGGCCTGACTTTTCTCAAGATTACCGAAATGCAATCTGTTGCAATCTTGTCCATTTGTCTCCATCCATGCAGCTCTTTCCTTTTGCTGTATTTCTTTTATCTTGTTTAACAGTTTTAAGTGGTTATTGCAATGTTTTATTCTACTTTTTGGTCATTTTGGGTGTCATGAAATTGCAACATTTTGCATGACTTAGCCCCTTTAATATCAGCTTAGAGGCACTGGAGTTGCATGTGGATGCTCTGGACACCGCGGCAAAATGAGTGCGCAGGCTTGAGCCACGCGCGAATCGTTTCCACCCGCGAGGGACTGGTACCATTCAAATGTGCCATAGAAACAACAGTGCGGCAAAATGGCGGCAATTTAAATTCTCTGTGTTTGTTGTCATTTTGCGATGATAAGGACAACACTACTTTGATAAGGTGTAAATTTTGAAGAGAACTTCCTGAAAGACTAATCTTCCGTGTGTCTTTTCAAACCAAACAACTATAGTTCAAACCAGGAGAATTTTACCTTGCATTCGAGCGCTAGAGCAAAAGGGCGAAGTTTGTAATGTTATTAGTCACGATGGTCTCTGCGTTGGTAAACTTTTGGGGGAAAAACTGTGCACTGAGAAGGAAAACGCGGGGTAAACATCTGCAAGGGCAGAATGATAATTCCTTTTGCGAAGATGGCTTATGTTGCTGCTGTTGAACGAGGAAATCGTCTGTTTGTTTCATTGGAATCATTTGAAAGTGAGAAATAAGCTTTTAAAAGTTCTTTTCATGCCCGGATCCCACTCATTCGGCAACATGGATAAGTCACTTCTCTGCCCTCCATTCTCATATTTTACAACACTAGTTACTTTTACAAGAGCGAGGCAATAAAATAAAGAAAATAAGTCTTAATTTTAAGAGAGGATCACAAAAACGTTTTGAAACTAAGTATAAATTTGACTCTAATGCTACTTGATGTTTCCCTTTTACTTGGAGTTTGGTAGTGCTCCATCGTTGAAAATATTTTTTCAGCATTTTTCCTGCAGCTGGCTGGTAACTGTAATTTTTTTCTCCAGCTTCGTCGATCACCTTGTAGAGCCTTGCTGGGATGAGGGTGGGGAGACATGAAAATCATGATAATGAAACATAGAAAACATTCACCTGCATGTGTTTGGAAAATACTCTTTTCACTTTTGCATGCATTGCACCAGCAAAAATCCAGCCTAAATTTTGCAGTGTGTGTAAAGATACTGAGAGAGGAATGTAATCATACATCCAGCAAGACTAGAGGCATTCTGCGTCATACAACTGATCCAGTTTCACTACCCAATGATAGACCCACAATGGCTCTACCTGGACCTACAATGACTCTATCTGATTCATTTTCAACAACAACAACCACAACAACTACTACGGTATGTGTTACCACAAAACACAATATACACTAACTCAAATATCTCTCTAATTTTATTGTTGTAAGTACCGTATATTCGTTATTAAGACTATTACAAGTAGGAGCATTGTCAGAAGTTAATATCCAACCCCATGTACTCAGCAAGAGAAAGACTAGAATAACATACAGCTGTATTAATGAAAGCAAGACAGTTTACTTGAATAAAAAAACAAATTATATTTGCTTGGTCAAACATTGACTTAGAAGGTGTGGCAAGTAAATAATCCCTTTTCTAGACAATTTTGAAGAGCTGTCTGGAAACCATCTTGTATTAATCACTGACATGCTCACATCTGTGATGTTTAATTTGCAGTAATAGTGTTGTCATCATGCAGGATCTCATGCAGAAAAAAAATGAGAGATGAATAACAACCCTGGCTTTTTTCATCACAAAACCAATAAAATATTCAACGCTGAACTCCTCATCACAATCTCTGAAAACAATCTGGAATGTTGCTTGCCACGCATGGTTTGACCAGATCAGCACACACACACACCAGGAAGAGTTTTAGACTTAAGCACTGGAATAAGAATAAATGACAAAGTCATGTTTAAGAAACAACAGGAAACTGATCAAAGTAAAACAATAATATTATTATCACTTGGTCATTTTCATGCACAGATGTCACTTAAGATACTTGAAAAAACATGGAAATATGTGCCCTATTTGTAAAGATCCCTTCATAAAAAAAACTAAACTTAAAGTGGTACTATGATCAAAAAATCATTTCCTTTTTTTCTTCAGATTTTGAAAGCGTGTTCGCTTAACACCTAACTGGCAAAATTTTGAGCTTTGAGTTTTATCCAAAGGCTGTTTATTTTGAGTGTAAGTTTTGGATTTCACGGTCCGCCATTACTCACGTTCAAAACTGGCCGATTGGACCTCAGAGGGTTGGATCTAGAGAAAATTATGTCATTTACTCACTAGCTTAAAATTTCAGCGTGTAAACGCAATTTATTACATATGCAAAACAAGGGTTTAAAAGTCTGAAAGCCCGAAACTCCCGTGCTGCATATTAATTCGGCCGCGTACACACGCATTGCATTTTTAAACTAGTGAGTCTTTGACGTCATTTTCTCCTTGACCCAGCTCTCTCAAGATTTTAAAGTTAGTAATGGCGGACCAATAAATAAGAAAATTCCAGTTAAAATAAACAGGTGTCTTTTTAAAATCAGAACTTAACACTTGGGTCAGTTAGTGTTTAATTAACATAGTTTTGAAATCCAAAGAAAAAAAAGAATTGTTTTTTTGGTCATAGTACCACTTTAACTGACTCCCTTAATAAGAGGTTTTGGTCACAGTAGTTGTGGTGGTCACAGTGGTCGTGGTGGTCACAGTAGTTGTGGTGGTTATGGTGGTGACTGTGATCGTATTGGTCACAATAGCTGTGGTGGTCACAGTAGTTGTGGTGGTCGTAGTGGTCACAGTAGTTGTGGTGGTTATGGTGGTGACAGTGATTGTAGTGGTCACAGTAGTTGCGGTGGTCATGGTGGTCACAGTAGTTGTGGTGGTCATGGTGGTCACAGTAGTTGTGGTGGTTATGGTGGTGACAGTGATCGTATTGGTCACAATAGCTGTGGTGGTCATGGTGGTCACAGTAGTTGTGGTGGTCAGTGGTGACAGTGATCGTATTGGTCACAATTGCTGTGGTGGTCATGGTGGTCGTGGTGGTCACAGTAGTTGTAGTGGTAGTAGTAGTCACAGTAGTTGTGGTGGTTATGGTGGTGACAGTAGTTGTGGTGGTCGTGGTGGTCACAGTAGTTGTGGTGGTTATGGTGGTGACAGTGATCGTATTGGTCACAGTAGTTGTGGTGGTCATGGTGGTCATAGTGGTCACAGTAGTTGTGGTGGTCGTGGTGGTCACAGTAGTTGTGGTGGTTATGGTGGTGACAGTGATTGTAGTGGTCACAGTAATTGTGGTGGTCATGGTGGTTACAGTAGTTGTGGTGGTTATGGTGGTGACTGTGATCGTATTGGTCACAATAGCTGTGGTGGTCATGGTGGTCACAGTAGTTGTGGTGGTCGTAGTGGTCACAGTAGTTGTAGTGGTTATGGTTGTCACAGTGGTCGTGGTGGTCACAGTAGTTGTGGTGATAAGTCGGGAAGAGGAAAGACGACTCTGCCAGCCGCCTCGACATTCTTTGATTTGCGCTCATCCAAAGAAATGGATTAGTCAGCCCAGTTGCGACTTGTCAAACCTGTTTTTGTAATTTTTGCGCATGATCAATCTCCATGATAAATATTTTTAAACCGGCGTGGCAATTTTAAACTTTCTAATTAAATTAATTAATTAGAATTGTAATTATGATTATTTTATCTATTTATCTGTTTGTTTCCGACTTTAAATTGTACATTAACTATGAACTGAGCAAATAAAATCATATTGTATTCTATTCCCAATCACATACGTCACTATTTAGTAGTTCTAAAAATAGAAATATACGGAAAGGGTTGACTCAAGGGTACAATACAGATGAAAGCTCTGGGTAATGGACTCCTGGTTCCATTTATTATCTGGCTCTCCCTCGTGAAATACCTTTCTGCTAATTTACTAAGCTGATTGATAGGAGTCGTTTACGAGTAACCATTCTTGTTGGCCTTTTTCCTTGACTGATACAAATGTTGCACTGTTTGTCGTTAGAGGCAGCTGCAAAAATCTTAGCTCTAATTAAACAGCTTTAAACTGATGGTTAGCCTTGATTTTCAGCCGCCTCCTCCACTCGCTAAGTCACTCGGGGAGAGAGGCGACTGAAATTTAGGCTAACTCATGGGTAGCCTAGGAACATTTTTTTGGCATAAAAATTCACTGGTAGGGATCACTTTTTCCACACCGAAAAGAAACTACAAACCTACAATAGTAACAAATAACAACAACAGATGGTCAGATGTCACTTAAGATACTTGAAAAAAACATGGAACTCTGTGCCCTATTTGTAAAGATCCCTTTATAAAAAAAAATAAACTTAACTGACTCCCTTAATAAGAGGTTTTGCCAAACAGTGCAGATAAAAACAGTTGCTCACATCTTGAAAGTAAGCCAGCTAGATATCAATACTTTCCACAAGATTTCTTCAGGTCAGATGACTGGGACAATGAAATCAACAGAAATCTAGAGATCAATTAAATTTAATCATACCACAACCTAGTATGTCGTGAAAAGCAACACAGAGCTGGAAAAGAAAGAGCATCGCCATCTACCATTGCTCTTGCTGTGGACAACCAGGTCACAGAAAAATCCATGGCTCTCGCATCACATATCAGAGGTTAAAACTTCTCTTGTGTCAAAACCCTCCACGTTTTTAGAGGAATTGCCCTTAAGCAAAAAACAACAAACGAAAAATGTTATCTTTTAGGTCTTCAACGGTGTGACCGAAACACAAGCAAACATGGTTGGCAAAGATCACTCATGGAAACGACATAAACAAATAAATTCATGCCTAAAATAAGCTTACCTCTTTTGACTTTCTCGTTGGAAACAACTCGGAACTACTGTTTAGTTTTTCTGTCGAGTCCATGTTGAGCGTGAGATCTTGATCATCAAAAGGTACAAAAGAACTTTTACTTCACTGCCAAATAAACTCAAAAACAAAGAGCTCAAAAGCTCGAATCAAATGTGTTCGAAGCAGAGCATGCGCACTCATTTTGCCGCGGTGTCGATGCTCTGGGCTTAATTATTCTTGCACTGACCACAAACTGGAAATGAGACTGTTATCTCCAAGTGGTGATAGGGTGTGCAGGGGCAATGGTGGCGACACTCATCTTCCACTAACTAGTGTGGCTAGGGATCAATTCTTAGTGTCGATTCCATATCTGGGTTGAATTGGTGGTTCTCTACTCTGAGGTCTTTTTTAACCTTTCCAGGTTCTCCAAATTCCATTACTTTGACTTGACTTCTATTGTCATTGTTGTGTCTCTAATATGCAGAGCACTTGATCTGATTATAATTATCCTTATGAAATTATTGCTGTTATTAATTATTAACCATTTCAGTCCATGAGAGTGAGACTTCTAGATTTTACTCTGTCTAACGCCAGACAATATTACACGTCAATGGGAGCGGATACAGGAAGGAATCCAAAAAACCCTTTATAAGAAGCGGACCCACAAGCCCATGACTGGGAGCATACAAGTACTAACATCTTCATTGTATTTGTGGAACATTGTTTTTACAGACCAAGTTATTGGATTTTTTGATTGATGTCCCCGTGAAACGAGACCTTTCCAGCTAATCACAAGTCTTGCAAGAGAAATTACCCTCGGGATTGAGAATGATCACTTGTACATGTACAAACCAAATCTTATTTAAAGTAAACCCATTCACACTTAGGTGCCACAGGATGCCCTCAGTTGGCGTTAGACGGAGTAAATTCTGTTAAGTCTCACTCTCTGGGGTCAATGGGTTGAGAACTCTTCTAAAGGTAGCTTAGTCTGTGAAAATGTCATTTCATAGACCCAGTATTGGAGTTATTAATACTGTAGGCTCCTGATGGACGGTACTTCACTTTTATCATGAATTGTGAAACCAAATCAAAAGAAGAGAAAGCCAATAATAGTTATTAGTATATACCACACAGTCAGGTGAACAGTGCTCTCGGCATGCGCTGATTGGCTAACTCGGATGTGATTATTCACCTCCGAGTACCCACTGTGTTTTACAAAATTAAAGTTTTTTTGGTTCGTTTTTTTATTCAATCTGTGTGGTATATACTAAAACAATATTATTATTCACCTCATTGTCGGTGAAAGTGGTGGATATTTATCGAGCTGCAAAGCGGTGAGGTAAATATCCACCACTATTTTACTCCACTTCTGTGAATAATAATTATTATTGTTAATTATTATTCAAAGAAAGCTGATTTTTGTTTTGTCCCATTTCAGATGTCCATTTGGAATTAGAAGAGAGACTGGCAAAGTTCACAAGAACTGAAGAAGCCATTCTTTATTCCTATGGATTTTCTACTATAGCCAGTGCAATTCCTGCATATTCTAAACGAGGGGATGTCATTTTTGTGTAGGTGGCAACTACACGTAATATTTCAAGAGCTATTTTTATAAGCCTGTTGCTATATTAGACTACTGTGTATTGTGTATACTTGTAGCTGAATCAATTTTTTTTTATACAATGCAATCACAGAAGGAATGGCCACCATTGCTTTAATTTACTTTTAGAAGGCAAAAGGAGCCTGTATTTTTTTACGGTGAAATATAAAGTGAGAACGTAAAAGGGGTGGGTTCTGACTCTTTGATTAATGACAGTAAATTGTGACAATCCCTTGGGTTGAAACCCTATAGCTTGAGGATGTAGTTTTGATTTGTATTACAAGTAATGTACTTTAAGGCAACTTGCAAAATTTTGGCTTGTTTTGAGCGAAACTAAAAATCGGCCGAAAATACATCTCGTCAATTACATGTAAGACAGTGTCACATTGAGCCCTTCAATCAAATCTTTTCTAGTATGTGATTTAAAACTTTGTGATTTTAATTTGTCTCTTGATTAGTGATAAGGGAGTGTCATTTGCAATCCAGAAAGGCCTGGTGGCTTCCAGAAGTCGCATCATGTGGTTTGAACACAATGACATGGATGATCTGGAGAGACTTTTGCTCGAACAGAAGGAAAAAGATGAAAAGGTGAACGTCCAAATTACAATATTTGGGGCTTGCTCTTTTCATAGTAATAGGAACTAGGATAGCCATTACGTTATCACTACATACATGTGTGTACATTGCTATAATTTTTGTTGTCAGCATCATAAACAACTTACCGGTATTATCGCTCTGTCGTCATCATCATTAAGCAATAATTGCTTTCCCTCCTAAGAGAGAGCCTTGCTACGATTTTCATAATATTATTCTGTAGAATCTTGTCTTCATTAGCGCCAACAACAGGGCTGAGAGGTTTAAAAGCAACTCAAATCAAATGCAGAAACCTGAGAACCAAGAAATAATTATTATACTACTCACAGCAGAGAATAGACCCAGCAAGCTTGACTCATGTGTAACAGGGAGTACAGTCTGAAGTTAATGAATTATTGAAGATGTACAGCAAACGGTTGCAACACTATGTCTAACCCCTATTCTCAGGATGTTTTCTTGACATCCTTCACTGTGCCTTTTTTTCAGTGGCTTTGCTTTCATATTGTTGTTCTTAAACATTATTTCCATGGACTTGGTTACATGTACATTGAGCTTTTATGCTTTTGTTGTGGTTCAAATGTTTTCTTGGTTTAGAAAAAATTCAAACCAGTTCAATTTTGATTTTTCTTTGTCTAATACTAGTCAATGTCATCATCTGAAAGATATGAAAATCAACTGGTTAAAAACATGTTGGACCAGTAAAAATTGTGAACCACAACACTTATCTTTCAGTAAAATTAATTGTTGTTATAGAATCCAAAGAAAGCAAGTGTGACCCGCAGATTTTTGGTTGTAGAAGGAATTTACGTCAACTATGGTGACATTGCACCACTTCCAAAGCTGGTGAGTAGATGTCTGTGGGTTCACATTCATTAAGAGATGTGCTGGCAGGAGTTGGCTGTATGTGGTGGCGTGCTATATATTCTGAATTAAATAATGATGATGCGGTCTGGTGGTGGTATTGTCAATAACGACAACGACAAGGGTGACCAGGGTTTTCAATAAGAGCCAGCAGCTGGCAAAATTCGCTGCCTATTGCAAATGAACTCGCCGCATGCTTTTCCTTGAAAATTACCCCAAATTTTACATATAACATGATTGAACAGAACACAAGCCTTAGATTCATGAAAAACAAAAGAGACGCCTGAATTCTGAGTACTTTCAGCAGCGATTTCTGTTTCCCTGTCCATGTCAAAGGCAGTGATCAAGGATCCAGCACACACATTTTTGAGGCAGCAGTCCAGTAGTTGAGGTACATGTAAGCAGGGTGATTTGTTAACTACATTTGAAGTGTGACAAGACGACATCCACAAAAGGTCTTTTCAGTCAAGACAGGTGAAATACACTGCATGCAGCTGCACAGAATGCAAAGGAGCCTTAAAATTTAATGATATTAGTGTTGTGTTCAAATACACTAATAGGCCATTTCCGAGTTCATGTCTGCCTCCTCTTCAAAGCGAGTCTAAGTGCGAAGTTTTTGTTATGAAAATTCATTTTCATTCATATGTAAAGTAGAACTAATTACCATAATAAAAACTTCGCACTTAGACTCGCTTTGAAGGGGAGGAAGACATGAACTCGGAAATGGCCTATTCATGCTTGAGAATGCAGGAAATGCAATCTAAGAGACCAAAATTTCACAATTTTCCCAGACCCCCAACAACTCTTGCTTCGGTCCCCGGAAAGCACGCCTTGGGCACATGTTGTCCATTCTCTGCCTACTCCAGAGGTTTTGCTGCCTTCTAAAATTCTTATTGAAACCCCTGGGTGACAATGAGCCTGCGCAGTGATGATGATGATTGGGCAAGTTTCAATCAAGTGTCATAAAACCAAAGTACATGTAATTACTTTGGCCAATCAAAAAGGATGGAGACTATCCAGTAAACCAATCAAAACTCGAAGTAATTACATGTAGCCGACACAAAGGGTGGGAAAATGTGCACGGGCAACCCACGATTGGTTTTGCTTTCACTTTCTGATTGGTTGAAATAATGGTGCGAGAACTTTGAACCAATCACTGAGTGAGGTAATGCAAGACTAAAGCAATTCGCTAAATTACTTTCAACACTCAATTGAAAACCGCGCTTTTGATAATTATTTTATTTATCACAATCGTCATCATTAGAGAAGATGATTACCTATAAGGAGTTGTTTGTAATTTTCTTAACCCATTGACTCCTAGGAGTGAGACAGATTAATTTTTACTCTGTCTAACTCCAGTCGATTTTACTCGTCAACTGGGTGCGTCCTAGGGCATTTGAGGTGTCTGTGGGTTGAGCAGTCAAAAACGATATCCCCTTCATTAATGTCCATGATGACACTGCTCTTTGCAGATTGAACTCAAGTACAAATACAAAGTGAGAATTTTCATTGACGAGAGTGCATCATTTGGAGTTCTTGGATGCACTGGAAGAGGACTCACTGAACATTTTAGTGTACCTGTAAGTTTACCATCATTAACTAGTTACTGTAATAGATGTCTTTGTCATTTGCCTGTAAATTTTCAGAGTATCGGACTGGAGTTTTCTGTTTTCATTTTCGTAGATCGAAGAAGTTGACTTGATATCCGTTTCTATGGAGAACTCACTGGCTACTATTGGTGGGTTCTGTTGTGGAACAACATTTGTTGTTGATCATCAGGTACAGTACAGTATTTCATTTTTTATGTAATAGTCTGTTCTACGTGTACAACTCCAAGAAGGATTTTCCTTTTTTATGCCTTGTTAAAATCAGATTTCATGAAATGGCTACCCATGAGTTTTGGATCTACTTGACAACACTTTCATGAAAAGTACCGATGTCTTAAAGAGGCACTGTCATGCTAAATTTACTGTTTTAAAGTCAAAATTGGGCAAAAATCTAAATTAGTACTCTAGCTCGCACGTATAACATTCCTGACAACTCACTGAAATGATATGGAATATAATATGGCATAAAGAGCTATTCATATTAACTTTTGGCGACTTTCAGAGGTCAACGTCTCTAACCTTGAAAAAACTGGACAATTTTTTCAAGTTTCAATCCACTTTCATCCCCTCCATCCTTGGGTGCAAACAACAACGAATAGCTTCAGTGCAATTCAATGGCCATTGGCAACAAACTACATCATTACTCTTTGGTCTTCATTAGTGCAAAGACCGCCTTTAGCGTTTTGAATTTTGACTAAAATAACGTGACACTGCCCCTTTAAAGAGCACCTAAACTTTAATTAAATATAAATCTCCCCATCCAAAGCAAGCACATATCACCATTGTTTCATTGCGGTGCAAGGCACATAAACTTGGAAAAAGTAGCATTAATTTGGACCCACGACCATGATGTGAGAGGCCTTGGTCTATTCTTGATTTTACATCACAACTGCTTTGCATTCCTGTTTTCAAAGAAATTTTGCATTGCAAAGCAGTTTGTGACATAAAATCAAGAATAGACCCATTCCTCGCACTCTATGGTCGTGGGTCCAAGTTACAGCTAGTTTTGATAACTTTGCACCCCTTGCCTGGCAGACAGAAAGGGAAATTGTAGGGTAAGAATGGTAAAGCATGTTTGCTTTTGATGAGGAGATTAATATTGTAGGCAAAAAACATTTGATTTTTGGTGCACATTTAAGGTTCAACAAGCCTGCAACAGGGGTGGGGTGGTGGTGGTGAGGGTGCTTGCCTTGCAACAGTGTGGCAAACTTGGTTGTTGTGGTGCTTGGGCTGACTTTTTATTAGATTGTGGCCCTGCTGCAAGGGTTTTCTCCCTTATTTCTTTTCCCCTCATAAAACTGAATGTGATGTATTCCACGTCCAAGGAAAATATAAGAAAATAGTAATACGTTAAGGTGTAAATACAGGTCCCTTGTGAAATGAAGTTGTCATTGTCTTCTTGTACTCCTCTTATGAGTCAAGGGGAAAGTAGGAGTATTAAAGTATGAGTAACTTATGTTTTTCATGGCTTTTTTGCTGCTTTTTATAGAGAATTTCAGGAGCTGGCTACTGTTTTTCAGCATCTCTACCCCCCATGTTAGCATCGGCTGCAATTGAGGCATTGAATATTATGGAACAACAACCAGGTAATTCATCTAAAAACAAACAATGTTACAGTGCGGTTATTTTTCCGATACTGAAACAACCATAGACCTTAAACCCATTGAAACTACATTAAACTACATGTAGGAGTGAGGCTTCCAAATGCTAGCATTACGCTTAAAAACTTTTGTTAAGGCTTAATTAGGCTTAAGGTTAGCTTTAGTGAATGTCTAGGATACATCTGTATTCATTTGGTAAAACAATGACCTGTGACCTGTGTTTTGTACCAGCCCCAAATTCACCGAAGTGGAGTCGGTCGTTTAGTGTTCATCGACCGTGCCTTCCACCTCTGTGACCCAGATTCAATTCTGGCCACGGGTTGTATGTGGGCTGAGTTTCAGTCAATCTCAACCTGACTCCGAGGGTTTTCCTCCGGGTACTCCGGTTTTCCTCCCTCCTCAAAATCAACTCCCAGTCAATTACATCTGGCTGGGTTTGCAGTGCTCCGAGATCACACATGGATCGTATGGCAGGAGCCATGGGCACCTTCACATGCATTCGGTCCGATCCCGTTGAGCCGGTTGATCTTGAAAAGTCCTTGTTGGGAGCGGTCAACTAAGCGCACATTTACATTTACAAACATCTTTATCTAGGTTGAACCAAAATGACCTACAACATAACCACCAGTACCCATTAAAAAAAATCATCCTTCATTATTTCATTCTGTTGGAAGATATCATGGGAGTAGACTCCTGGGGGTTCCCCATTGACGAGTAAAATTGTCTGGCATTAGACAGAGTAAAATAGTAAGTATGGCCGGTTTAGGGGTGAAAGGGTTAACCCTGGCCTAAACCAGCCATACGCTAGATGATTTTACTCGTCAATGGAGAGCCCCTAGGAGTCAATGGGATAATCACTCACATTCATCCCTAAACTGGCCATACTTCGTATTTTACTCTAACGCCAGACGATTTTACTCGTCAATGGGGAGCCCCTAGGAGTCAATGTGTTAATAGGAATTAATAGGAACATAGTTTTTCAGTGAGTGATTAACCCATTGACTCCTAGGGGTTCCCTGTTGACAAGTAAAATTGTCTGGCATTAGACGCAGTAAAATACTAAGTATGGCCGGTTTAGGCTGGTTTAGGAGTGAAAGGGTCAATGACACTTCAAGTACTGGAGTGTTAAAAATAAACCACCTATGGTATGAGGTGGCTAATATTGCCAAGTCAAGGACAATTTTGTCCCCAAAGCCATCATGTCCTTGATCAGCAGTGAGGAAAGAGAGACTCTGATCGAATCCAAAAATGCCATATTTGATAGACTGTTGAAAAATGGTATTTCCAGTTTGGAATGAAAGTAATCAAATAGGTGCTGTATCGTTTGCAAAACTAACGACTTCCCGAAACCAGTCAGAAGGACACAAATTTCCAGAGTGTCCTGGTTCCGGTTTTGGATTATTCCAGGGCCTTTTGCACCCGTTCTGCTGAGCAAGGGTAACAAAGGCTCTTGGAACAAAATTAGGTCAATGAAGCATGGACAGATAAAGGCATTGGTCAACACTATCCAGATTAACAGGCTCCAAGTATTACAGTATTTACTTGGGCTGATTTCTGGTGCAAAGCTTTCTGTGCTGATGTTTTTTCTTTCTTGTTAAACTTTCAATTTTAGAAATGTTTGAAGATCTTAAAGAAAAGGCAAAACTGCTTCATGCTGAGCTGAATGGGTAAGCCATGGGTACAATATCAGCAAGAAATCTGTTTGGATATTTACAATGGTTCAATCTTTTGATGGACCGCCAGTTTGTAAATTCTATCCAGATCTTGATTACTTGTCTAGAAATGCACACACCGTAATTACGTGCCAGTTTAGTTTGATATCAAACATAAAACTTGGGTACTAGATATTCTCTTCAGTTCGGATCCAGGTATTCTGCATTTAAATTATTGCAGATAGATAGAATTTTATTACTCAGTTCATGGTTAATGTACAATTTTAAGTTGGAAACAAAGAAATAAATAGATAAAATAATCATAATAACAATTTTAATTAATTAAAGTTTGAGCCTAGGGGCTAAATAAACTGGTAGGTTTTCAATTTAGCCTCTAGGCCTGCTGGTGTCTTGGCAATTTCGGGTATAGAACACTAAATTTATACAGGGTAAGATATGATCTGCATTAAGTTTTACTAGTATATGGGGTCTCCTGAATACAAATCAAGGCTGTCATTAGTATGCAGCAATTGGATATTTTAGTCATCTGCTGTGGTGAAAATAGCAGTTGGTTTCTCAGAGAAAAACAATGACTGAAATACTGTAATCATTCAAAAACAGCAGGCTTCTTTTCTCATCAAGCCAGCTTCTTGAAAACTTAATGGCAACCCTGACCAAGTTTGTGTTTGGCTGTAAGTTTCGTAAATTTATTTTTGAGTTTCAAATGTAAGCATGAAGCGTTTGGACTGGACTTCATTTCAGTTCCACTCCAAATTAGTTCCCGCCTCCACTGGGAGTGGGGGTTGTGGAAAGATTGATGAAATTAAAGTACTGGGTTCTATTTTGTCATTTTAGGCTCAAAGGTCTTGTGTGTGAGGGAGCAGAAGAGTCACCCATTTTGCACCTGAGGCTTTTGGAACAACTGGAAACCATCGACGATGAAGAAGATAAACTCAAAGAAATCGTGGCCATCGTGAGTTTTTTTGTATACTGACAGTGTGTGACGACTTTTAACTGGTTTGTCCAGTGGAGATTATACGCCCGCTGTGATTGGCCACATTCGTATCCCACACTGGATTGTTACAAACCACCAAGGTGATCTGGTGACGAAATTCGGAGGACTGGGGAGAAAAATGTTAACGCCGTATCCCACAAACGCGCGCGGCCTTATTTTCGAATTTAACATGGCAGAGGCGAGATTAGAGCTTGGCGGGTCTACTTGAATGTTCTTTCAGGAAATGTAACAGGAAATGTGGTAGACACTGAATGATCTGTTGAGTTTTGGCGATGGAAATACTGCAGGGAGTTTGGAAACAACACCTAAGGCCGCGCGCTGTTGTGGGATACGGCGTTAAAATTTTTCTTCCCAGTTTTCCAAATTGCGTCACCAGATCACCTGGCAAGCATTCTGGCCCGGGTTGCTCGAAATACCCTGGAAAACTATCGGTTATGATACCTCTTAGCCAACGGTTAGCGCTAACCAGGCTTCGAGCAACCAGCCCCTGATTGGTCAGTGCTCAAAGAAAGTAATTGGTAGCCAATCAAATGCGAGCCCAGGGAGGCGCGATATTCACGTGATTGCGCGATACGCGTGCGCTGCTTCTGTTTTTAATTACGACAACGTCATCGCGAAATTTTCTCAGGAATATTATTAATATGTAATCGCGTGATTTTCCTCGTTCAGTTGAAATAAAATAATAAGAACTTGTTAAAGCTTGGGACATTTTTTGGACGTTTTTATGACTGGGGATAGATAATAGGCGTTAAGCCACTTCCGTAATGTTAATAAAAAGGGTTGTTTTTCATTTTTGTAGCACCTTAAACGAATAAAAAAGTCGTGTTCCTATTAATGTTGTGATGCTAATTGTTTTTACAAAGGCTTTGAGAAATGGCATAGCTCTTACAATCGCAAGATATTTAAAAGATGACGAGAAATTTCTGCCACCTCCAAGGTACGTTTGTATCTTTAACAGTGTCTGTCGTGCAGCATAAGTTATCAGTTTCCCCGTTGTGGTGTGTAATTGCGAAGTTTTTTTTGTCTGCAAACAGTATTTTAGCAGATGCCTTTTTGCTTCACCGTGAATATCGATTAGCCACCACTCAACCCTCCGTCATGAAATTATCTCATGTGTTGGTTTGGGCAGGTTTGAGTGGATATCCAATCAGTAAAAAGGGGTACCGTCAGTACCCCGACGAGAAGGGGTACATATTTTCAAACGTTCGCCCTGAGCACATAGATAGATATATACTGGATATGGTCCGATTTGTCGTCGAGAGTGCTCAACAGTAATGGAGCTTCATCTAAAAAGAAAGTGGATTGGACTAGCTGGACTAGTTCTCGATTATTTATTTCGATCGACAACTGTTTTGTGGGGTTGTTTCCCACTCGTCAGGATCTAGATGACAACGCTAATTTGTTGGTTTATAAAGAGTCCCCTTGCAGTCACGCGTGCTTTCGCAACGCTAGGTGTGCACTCTGGAAATGGTCTACATCATATGCAAACGAGCTTGCAAACAAATTCTTATTGGAAAACACCTTGCGTTTTGAAAGCACGCGTGACTCCAAAACCAACCACAACAGTCACAGGCTATCAAATGCGGCAATCACATCGCAAGTCAAATGTATACAGCCAGTCCGACGCGCGGGAAAGCACTTTGCTAACGTGACGCAGTTTGGTTGCGTGTGATTGGATGAAAACTGGTGCACGAGTCTGAGCAAGCCAATCGTAACACGTTGCAGTGCAGGGCAAAGTTTTGGCAAAGGACTTTCGAAACTCAACTGGAAACCGCTATTGACTTGCATACATTTTTCTTACTGTTTTATAGTATCCGAGTGACCCTGAATGTACAGCTTACAAGAGAGGAAATCAAGCGCGGAGCTCAAGTCATCAGACAAGCAGCTGAACAAGTCTTTTGCTAAGAAAACAAAGCCATTAAATCCTTCCACTGACCAAAAAAAATCAGGACTTAAAGGGGCACTGTCATGAGCTGCGCATGCTCGGGTTTGTTTGCTCTCGAGCCCACGGAAAATTCTAGCCGCCATCATGGATTCACGCGTGACTCACGCGTGACTCACGTATATTCGCCAGAGTTTCTCCTTTGTCCACCATGGCCCTCTCCAGTGGACACCATTTTGAATTTGTCGATTCAACTTGAAAAAAGTCAACCTAACACTTTTCAAGTTTTCACAAGACGCTAGCGCATGCGCTTTTCGTGACAGCTTCCCTTTAATTCAAATGATATCAATAAAAACAAAATTCCCAGTTGAACAATAAAAATCAATAGATATGCATTCAATTAAGAAAATTGCATACACTGACTCGGGGTAGCAAAGGTGTTTTTTTTTTCCTCGTCGCCCGTGTTGCACTCGAAAGCCCTGATTGGCGAGTTTTCGACCACTGATAAGTGGCGTGCGCAAGAAAAGCCTTAGTACTTAGCAAATAATACTTATACTTCGGTTGTTGGCAAGGAATGCCCATCTCGTCAAACGTCGTGGATGTATTTGGGAGAATATTTAATAAACTGATTGTAATAAACGGGGTTTATCCAATAAGTAGGAGATATAACATGAGCGGGAGATTGTAAAAACTCATACAGATCGGACGCAAATATCTTATCGCGCTTGTGAAATAAAAGAATAAATTGAATACAGTGAGAGATCTGTACCAGCCGAGCTAGAGTTTGTATTGAAAATTAATTCTACTTTAATACTTCATCAATCCCAACTGATTTGTACATTTCTACTAAGACTTAACAAAAAGCTCTAGATTTTCAGGAAAAATTCTATTCTTACACTTTCTTTCTGAAGAGATATGATCATCTTACTTCTTTGACGTCATTAGTTACCAGGGCCCAACTTGCTCGGCCAACATTTTTTGCGTTTTAATCAAACGCCCGCTAAAACGTGTGGATACACTATTGGGGAAATTTTTTCGAAGGACTACACTCCAGACACTATAGATATTTAAACGAAAAGTAAAAAAACTGGGAAAAAATAAAGGACATAGGGACTTAAAGGTTTCATAACCAATCTATCGATTAACTATTAATTTTGCCTACATTTCCAGAATTTCGGAACAACTGGAAAATCCCGGGCCCATAGGTTCATTCGTCCACAATTTGTTTTTACGTTTTGGGACAAAACCCGTCGATGTGATTGGTTTTCACCGACCAACCGGAAAATGCTGTTCCATAGACCTAATCGGCTAACTCAGTGATGTACCCAATTCAAACCCTTTGGGAATAAGGCGTTTTGTCTAGGTATTTTCATGTCATTTAAGTATGAATACATTATAATAGAAGTAGATTACACAAAGAATCTAAATCCCGGGAGATCTCTTCTCCCTGCACAAGTTAGTGGACAAAGCTGTTCCTGACCGTTAAAAGTGAGATGTCACAAGATGGGACCGTGGATAAAGTTGGACGTATTTTGCCAGATAGTAATGAAAGGGTTTGAGAAAAAAAAAAAAATTGCAAAAACTCTGCCTGGG
>BLFO01004594.1:412787-422808 GCA_014634245.1 Montipora cactus | reverse complement strand
CGTATTAACCCTTTGGCTGCTAGAGATTTGGCCGAAAAACACGTTTTGAAGCTAGTTGAGGGGTTTTTTGGTCAATGTCGTGTTGTTTTTTAAAAAGTCCAGGCAGATGATTGACGCTTGTCACAAAAGGCTGGAATCAATCTGGAAAAAAAAGTCGTCATTTGCTATTTCAGCAAAAGACTTTTTGAAAAGGAGACATCCCCTTTATCGTTTGACACCGAGGCAAGATGCAGAAACTGCTTGTCACAGTGACATGGAAAAAGGTTATAGCATTCCTTTTGAAAATGTCGCAATTAAGCCAATTCCAATTGATGTATTGTCCTGGAGAGTTAAAAAATCTCTATGAGGAAAGCACCCAAACACCAAAATCTCATTTCCCTTTGCTTTCCAAAATCAAGCAAAGGAATATCTGTCAAAGTATACACAATTCCAATAAATCTGTGTGAATACACACACTGTATGTTGATGTAGAGAGACATGTCTTATTATACTGACAGTGTACTAGAAAATGAAATTTGCCATTGTTGTAATGGCATATCCTTAAGTTTCAAGTTTTTTGCAAATTGCTTAGTTTAACTTTTTACAAAAGATTCCATATCCTTATCCTTTAGGAGGCTCAGAACAGATGTTCAGCCAAGTGCTCCGGCTTATTGTCACACGTGCTACGTGAGCCGCTCCAGAGGATCATTAATGAATCAAGATTAATACAACCAGAAATAGTTTGTTAGATTTGGTCAGGTTTATCTCAAAAGTTCATCCAGCGTCCTTTCCTGATTTGTTTGGAAACAAGTGAGAAACGTTACTTGGCATTCTTCCAGTGGAATTTTTTTCATCTTTCAGCTTTTTCATAAATATTTCAAATTCTTCTTCAGTTTATAGTTCTTTATTCTCACATCATGTGCTGGGTCACAGAATTATGATATGATTTCAAAATCTACAAAACAAAATACTTCTCACTGAATTAGTTTTCGAGATACTTTTCAAGCAACAAGTTTTAGAGGGCCTTTGAGCAGCACTGTACCATTATCATAGCAGCAGTTGAGACCCAGCAAACACCCTTTAAAACATATTGCCTCGCAATAGTATTACACAGGTATGAAGCTGTAGCCCTTTTGTAAAGATTGGAGTGATCTTTTTCCCATTCCTCAAACTGAGAAAATAATTTCTCTTTTCATCAGTGACCACATTTCTGTCATTCTTTAGAGTGCTCTTTACCTCTTTGAACAATTGTCTATCTAGATTAATGCTGCAGTGACATTTTACATTTTGCCTGAGTATAATATTTATGCTGATTTCAAAACCCAAGCAGCTGGATACAGTTGAACAACAACAATAATAGTAATAATAATAATAATAATGATAATTATAATGATAATAATAATAACAATAATAATAATAATAATAATAAAAATAATAATAATAATTGTTGCTTGAGAACATTAGCATTATAATAATAATAATAATAATAATTATTATTATTATTATTATTATTATTTTTATTATTATCATTATTATTATTATTATCATTAATATTATTGTTGTCGTTGTTCAACATACTTGTACTATAGAAAGAGTATGCTATTTCCTTCTTTCCGTGGGAAATATGAAAATAGTACATAAATCAGTTACTAATGGTTCATTTTTTTGAGGTTCTTTTTTGTTTCCCTAAACTGAAATATTGTGCTACTTTTTCTGATGTGTCCAATAACGCTGACAAATTAATAAAAAATATTGAACGAATGTGAATTAATTATTAAAAGTTGTCACCTTTTTGAGATCTTCGATTTAAAGAGAAATATCAAGGTTAAGTTTTTTTATTTGCAGAGGTACAGCTCAGATTATGTACTACATGGATCCAAACTCGTTTTACTATTGGAGAAGATTTCTTTCAGCATTGTTTCAGAAACCTCAGGACTACGTTGTTGTTATTACTGTCGAACACACAGCACACTTTTGTATGAAATATGAATACGAAACAAGAATTTCCTTAGAGCAAAATTAATGTTGCTTGAGAACATTAATGACAACCCAACTTACGGTGCTCATAAAATATTCACAATCTCTTTCCTGTGTTCTTTGCAACTGTCATTAATCTTTTTTCACGTTCAGATTATTGTCCATTATCCAAGTAAAATTGTCTCAAAGGAATTGCCAGCACATTTGGACAGCCTGGGTATTGCCCTTTGCAAGGCATTAAAGAACACATCAGCTGTTACTTTGGCAGCATTCAGAAGCAAAGGTTTTCTCTGGAGATCAGCAAAATTTCAGCCACAGCAATTGATGCAAGAAATCTAGAAATACCTCGACTAAAAAGAGGAGATCAAAGTAATCGCTACTATTTTATTAGGTGAATCGGGGAGGACATCTTAAAGAAAATCTCGCACACTTGGAAATACGCTGCTGTAACGATACTTGCGAAAGGTTCAGCGTATTTCTCCGCCGATATTCCGAACGACTTCCTGTACATTTTCATTTTTGTGCTGTGATTGAGACTTTTCCCTTCGAGCAAAGCCTTGCCAAATGAACCAAGGCGAGTATATGAAGTGATTTCCGTGTAAGAACACACCAAACGACTTCACGGCCTGCTGACCTCTGATTGGGCAGAAAAACACAAAGAATTTCTGGCACCAATCAAAATAATTGAGAATGACCTCTGCTGTTTGGAACTGGTCTGGTAACTGTCTGGAAAGAACTTGTCCCCGACAGGGGCTCTTCTCGCCCTACTATGTTTTTCTTCGTCGTCAATTTCCTTCGCCCGTTTTCACTTTCCCTTGCCTCCATGATCTGCCTCTGGGTCTCCGAGGATGTGAAGTATGCTGAAAAAAAGCCTTTGTCCACGGACGTCTGAGATCGATAGTAGCTGAGAGTTGACTGTATTTACCAATGATCGCTGAAACGGCCGCAGAAATCTTCCATTATTTGTTTTCTCTTAACTTAAAGCTAACCCTTTCGCCATGGCAAAGTGGAATTTTCCGGAAACGTCCCAAAACTAATCCATCAACCTTCATTGTCATCTGTCATGTTTTTCCAGGGCAGTAAGTATTAGCCTGGGAATACAGCCACCAGCAGGCGAAGTATCTGATTCACTGCGTTACGAATTTTCCGCCCCCGCGTATGTACAGCGGTTGACCTTTCGAAAGGTAAAATGACTCATGTATATCGGAAGGTAAAAAGTAAAACATGCATAAAATGTGAAAGTCGAATTTTGGCGGGGATAAAACGCCATACTCCTTTTCCCTTGTCTCTACGTTATAGCGTTTGATAACATGTTTCATCTTATTATGTTGCCAGAGTATCTTAATCGTTGAAAGTTCGACTCCGCCTAAATTTCTTTTCTTCGAAAATGTACATCGTAAAGACTTCTGGCTGGCTCGTGCGCTTTTATCTTGCATGCTCTCTTTGCCTAACTTGGTAGTTGGATTAGGTAAATGAGCACTGACGTTTGTTTCTTAATCTGCCTTTCGAAGGAGAAGGGGGTACAAATTAGATTGGGTGGAATCGAATTGGTCAAGGGGGGAAGGCATGGAAGAATTGGCGGCTAAAGAAATAGTACTTGTGTGAAACTGTCGTATTGTGAACATGTTGGTCATTGCTTTATTTACATTTGGTGGCTCCTAAAGGAGCCGTTGGGGTTATCACAGTCTGAACTGAAACCTTCACTTCTTGGCGGGCTTCTTTGATGAGGATTTTTTCTTCGGCGCCTTCTTCGCAGCGGGTTTCTTCGTCGGCGTCTTCTTCGCTGGTTTCGTCTTCGCGACTGGTTTTTTGGCAGCTGGCTTCTTAGCTGGTTTCTTAGCCGCTGTCTTTTTCGCCGCTGGTTTCTTTGCTGCAGGCTTTTTCGGTTTCTTGGCAGCTGCCTTCGGCTTCTTCGCGGCCGGTTTTTTCGCTGCGGGTTTCTTGGCGGGCTTTTTCTTGGGTTTTACTTCTTTCACATCCTTGTTGAGCTTGAAGGATCCCGAGGCTCCCGTACCCTTGGGCTGAACTAGAACTCCACTTGCTACACCTTTCTTAAGAGCCAGTTTTAAGTGAACAGCAACATTATCGCCGACCTTGTAGTTCGCTTTAATGTACTTGTCGATGGCTTGGCGAGACGAACCACTGCGTTCCTTCAAAGAAGCGAGCGCGGCTTTGATCATCTCGATGTATTTTGGATGCTCAGCGGGCTTTGCTGGTTTCTTTGCCTTGGCAGGAGTTTTCTTCGGCGATTCAGACATCTTGACTTCGATTCTCCACGTACAGAACTCACAGTAACAAACAGATTTAATGCCAAGTCAAAGCGGGGAACCGAATATGTAGTAACGATGCGGACCACCGTGAAAACAGTTTACGTAGCAGCCTTGTTCGACCATGTTTCCAGAATTTTGTGCTTGTTGAGTAACTTTCACTGGACAAAAAGACCCACTTTAAAGCTCCATATCATTCACCTTTGCGAAATATTGAAGTTTGTTTAATGGCAAATACTCTGCTGTTATTTTTTCTGCACCAAGCTGTCCCAAGACGGTGAAATTTTCAGATTTATGGTGCGACCTCGATCCAAAACTTATCAAGCGTCATGTTTATGGTTAAAAATCTCAAAAATTATACGAAGAGTTCTCACGCTTTCAAGAAATTCTAAGAGGTTATTTATCATTAAATTTATGTTATGAATCTGGATGAAAGAAAAATAACAAATGATCGAGTTTAATGCAGATTTCTTCAAGCAACAAAGACAAGGATGACTCCAGGGCGTCTAGCATTGTTCTCTGAAAGCACACCTTCGCCGAGTTAAAAATGCTCTCTTTTCTTTAATAAAGCATTTACTCGCTTGAAAAGATCGTCTACCAAGCAGTGATTTATGAAAGTAACATCCAAAAAAAAGGAAAGAAGTTTGTCCAACATAATATTTTCTAATCAGAGGCAGCGCATCGGCTGGTTGCATTTGGTCACGGAAACTTCTAAGGAAATAACTCGTTAGGAAATATATTCGATCAAGTGCTTTAGCCCACCTTGTGTAGTTTATTTTCGTTCGACGTTCTCAATGTTGTTCGTGAGACACAAATTACCATTTTACGGACTGGTATTTATCAACGTTCATTTGCGGTAAGTTTACTTTGGCCCCGCTGACAGTGAACCGATTGTACCGAGTACCTTTCTTTCCGTAGGCGAGACAACTTTTTCGCATGTGAACAGTTTGGCTCGACTACCTGAGACGAGGCAGCAAAACCTTAAATGCGTACGCATAAAATAAACAGGAAAGAAGCAAAAAACCTGATATATGTTGCTAGCGTTCGCTTTCGAATAAAAGGTTTTTCCGCCAAAATTCTCACTGCAGCTAACGGAATCTCTCGATTCAAAAATCATTTATTCACTAACTTTGCAAAAATAGGCCTTTCTTTAAACTACACGTTACGGCTCAGTCAAGATTGTCAGGCCATTTTCTGAATGTGAAAACGCAACTATACTTAATAAAAGACGAACTACAAAGAAAGATGCGTCTTAATTAATATATACGCATAATTAAGTAAGGTCAGTTTTTGTCTCGGTCACGCAATAAGATCGGTCGGGTACCAGACAGGGTTTCTTTATAATATAAAACCCTCCATTCAAGTCAGATACGAAATTTACAAGACTATCTGTAAATCAAAGTGAGAAATCCACCCCGCTATTTCCACCAGAAAAACTAAACCCAGTGATTTAAGGGTAAGAATTTAGAGTGTGGTTAAACTCCAAAACACATACTATTTTTCGAGAGGTCAGCGCATTAGTGAAACCAGAAGCTTTCTAATTTTGCGCGCAAATATGAAAATGTGACCATCGGACCACTATATTTAACAGAGAAGGGGAAACAAATTCTGTCGGTCATTGCTTTTATTTAAGTGTTGGCTCCTAAAGGAGCCGTTTGTTTTGTGAGATGCGTTTCCTTCTTATGCTCGCTCTCCCCGGATTCGGCGAGCCAACTGAATATCTTTGGGCATGATGGTGACACGCTTGGCATGAATGGCGCACAAATTGGTGTCTTCAAATAGACCAACGAGGTAGGCTTCGCTTGCTTCTTGAAGAGCCATCACAGCAGAGCTCTGGAAACGCAGATCGGTCTTGAAATCCTGGGCGATTTCTCGCACAAGACGCTGGAAAGGCAGTTTGCGGATCAACAGCTCGGTGGACTTCTGGTAACGACGGATCTCACGAAGAGCAACTGTTCCAGGCCGATATCGGTGAGGTTTCTTGACTCCACCAGTAGCAGGAGCGCTCTTACGAGCGGCTTTTGTCGCAAGTTGTTTGCGTGGAGCTTTTCCTCCGGTTGATTTTCGAGCGGTTTGCTTGGTACGGGCCATTTTAAAACTGATAAATTGACAATATTTCAAACACTCAGTAGCGAGAAATATAAGCAGATAAATAGTCTGTGAAAAGAAAAATGTTTATATCTACCGCGTTCTTTTCTGATTGGGCAAATTTAAAGCCTTGTCATTGGCTAAAGTTACAGCCTTGTGATTGGTTGTTGTAATATTATGTGAACAACTCGTCTGATTGGTTTATTGCTGGAGCTTTCGATCCGTGGAAAAGCGAAGCTCGAAGATTTGCGCGACTTGGTACCACATTACTCCACTTTAGAGCAAAATGGCCCACGGAATAGTCGTTTTTTAATGTTTAAATAAAGGATAAATAAGATAGCAAACCATAAGGCTTCTTTAAATTGTACAATGGGGAATTTTAATAACAATTTAGCGAGACAAACGTCTCTCCACTTCTTGTTGTTGTCGTCAAACCACTGCTCGCCTCGAATAGCTGTAGCTAACTGCGAGTAGTGGTACATCACATTTTTCATTTTCCAAACTTTGAAATATACTTGTAATAAACTTGTAGTAAAAATAAATTGTATTAAACTTGTTGTTATCTTTTTCACATGACATATTCTAAGGCCCTGTTTACGAGCAGGTAGACGGCAACCCTAGTGCTAGGGTTACCCTAGCACTACCCTGCGAGCAGAGGCCCTTCGATCTTCCGATCGAAGGGCCTCTGCTCGCAGGGTACCCTAGCACTCACACATTTCTTCTTTTTTTCAACGACGTGTTTACAAGGCAGCTAGGGTTACCCTGGCGCTAGGGTAAGCCTGGGTGCTTTCCATTATGCCAAAGATTCAAATGGAACGGTCCTTTTCGGTTCGGTCCGACCGGAATATTTGGGACCACCTCTGGAGGTGGTCCTCTTTGACCGATCGGTCCGGTCCTATAGCGTGTGATTCCCGACAAAATTCAACATTAAATTCTGTTTTGCACACTTTTCATTTTGTTACTCAAATTGTGTTCTGTGTTCAAATTGTTAAAATCAAATTCTATTTTGTATTCCAAATTCTATTCTGTTCAGTTTGAATTGGCTTTATAATTGTTTGGTTCGCTATTTTGGAGCAGATCCTTAAAAGACATACTCGTTCGAGCCAAACTCTAAGCTGGCTAAAACACCTGGAGAGATAATTACGCTTGAATTTGGAAAAGAACGCCATACATTGCTTTGTATTTTAAGCTTTTTACAAATATTGTTGATTAATTATCTTCGAAAAATGCGTGGTTACCCCCAATTTTCTTTTTGGATGTTAAGATCTGCTTTTTCCGCATAGTCAGTAAACCGCGCAAAAAATATCTTTGAATTAGTAGGCACCGTCCACGAGTTACCATCCACTAAGAAGAGTATTTTACAAACGGTTCAGAGATGCGAGCAGCGCTAGGTAATTTGGACAGATGAGGGCCGAGACAAACTGCTATAAAATACAAATAAATTTACAACAACAGCTTAATTCAAAAACATCATATTAATTTGGTGTCGTTATTGCGCGCCTATATGAACAGAATCTACGTCATTTTGTGAGCATAATTTCGAAAATCAGTAGCATAATTTGGAAATTATGGCATAATTTTGGCATAATCTGGCAAAATTTCGAGCACTGCTAGTAGCATAATATGCCACTTTTAGGAGCACAAATGCACAATCCGCCAAGGCCTACGCAGTACCGTAGACATAGGTTTTTCGACACTTTTGTTTCAGCCCAAATTGGACAATTTTATGCAAGGGCCAGCTGAACAAAGTAGAAATGCCGTTCCTTGGGAGATGTAACCAGCGAATAAATTGTGGACACTAAAATTAAAAAATAAATTTTTGGCCCTATATCGCCCGAAGGCGCCCGAAATGTCTCGGGATTGGAGAGAAATTACGGGTAGGCCTGGGTGCGAGTGCAGTGTTCGACTGTTCCATTGCTTGCGAAGGTCTTCGAAAATTTCGTGTTGGAAGTCATGTCGTTCAACAAATTGTCCATAGCTTCTGTAGATTGTAAAGAAAAGCGCGTTTTGATGCGCGTTGACTTCAATGTGCCTCTTAAGGGAAAGGAAATTACCAACAACCAACGCATCGTGGCAGCTTTGCAGAGTATTCGCCACTGCTTAGATAATGGCGCACAGAGTGTGGTGTTGATGAGCCATCTGGGCCGCCCAGATGGTCGTGTTGCAGAGAAGTATTCCTTGGCTCCTGTTGTTGATGAACTGAACAAGCTCTTGAAGAAGGATGTGAAATTTCTTCCCGACTGTGTAGGCCCTGAAGTGGAAGAGGCCTGTCTGTCCCCTAGCCCTGGTTCAGTGATTTTGCTGGAAAACCTGCGTTTTCATGTCGAAGAAGAAGGCAAAGGTGTTGACAGTGATGGGAACAAAGTTAAAGCAAGTAAGGAGGACGTTGGCAAGTTCTGCGCATCCTTGGCAAAGCTAGGAGACATTTATGTCAATGATGCCTTTGGGACGGCCCATCGCGCCCATGGTTCCATGGTTGGTGTCAATTTGCCAATAAAAGCTGCAGGATTTCTGATGCAGAAGGAACTGGTGTATTTCTCTAAGGCAATGGAGCAGCCCGAGCGACCATACCTGGCTATCCTAGGAGGAGCTAAAGTCGCAGACAAGATTTTGCTTATAGAGAACCTGCTTGATAAAGTAGACGACATGATCATTGGTGGTGGAATGGCGTATACATTTGTGAAAGTACTTCACAATATGGAGATTGGAAAGTCTCTCTTTGACGAAGATGGGTCCAAAATCATTAATAAGATCTGTGATAAAGCAAAAGAAAAGGGAGTGAAGATTCACTTACCAACAGATTTTGTTGCCGCCAGTAAATTTGCAGATGATGCTGATACTGCCAGTGCAACTCTTGAATCTGGGATTCCTGCCGACTGGATGGGCTTAGACATTGGACCAGAGAGTCTCAAGAAATTTCAAGAGGTGGTGATGAAAGCAAAAACCATTGTTTGGAATGGTCCCATGGGTGTGTTTGAGATGTCAAAATTTGAGGTAGGAACCAAAGGTATCATGGATGCAGTTGTTGCAGCCACAAAAAGTGGTACAGTATCCATTATTGGCGGTGGTGATACAGCTACTTGCTGTGCTAAGTATGGAACAGAGAATCTTGTCAGCCATGTCAGCACTGGAGGTGGAGCTTCTTTGGAGCTTTTGGAAGGTAAATCAATCTTGAACCTGCTTGTTTTTCCATTCAAGTTGTTCATGCCCTGTTCCACAGAAAAGGAAACCACACTAGGCAGGGACTAATGTCTTCAAATCTTAATGAACATTCCCTGCAGAGGTTTCTTTTTTTGCTGCCTTGCTGGGCTGACGAGACTTCTGACATAGGTCAAGACTCACCGTGTTGAGGATGTGCGGCAGTTACTTAGCGACCGAATCCTCACGTGATACTACATGTTGTGTGGGCTCACTTAACAACAACAGAATGGGCCATTTCCGAGTTGCTGTTTGTCTCGGTTTCGAAATGAGTCTTGGTGCTCAACTATTGTAAGGGAAATGAGTTTGATTTGGATAAGAATACTCAACTCATTTCCATTTGAATGGTTGTGCACCAGAACTCGCTTTGAAGCTGAGGCATGTTGCAACTCAGAATGGGCTATTACTGTAAAGGATTATGCATGGGACACAGCAGGCTCAAGTCACAATCTGCAAACATCCAAGGTTGTGGACAGCAGTTGGATCCTAGAGAGTTTCAACCCATGGCAGAG
>BLFO01004594.1:395287-410287 GCA_014634245.1 Montipora cactus | reverse complement strand
GTAAATGGGCAAGAACAAACACCACACAGGTAAAAGAAGCCAGAAAACTTCAGACTTCAAGAGAAAAAAAGACTGTGAAGGAGAGTAGCTGGGAATTAATTTTGGAAACATCCCCAGGGGAACAATGCATTTTAAATTTCATGTGATTAAGTTTCAGCCTTTCTTAATTATTGTCTTAGAACAAAGTGGCCATGGAGAGAGAGGGGCTGGGGGGAGGGGCTATACCCCCCCTCCCACTTTTTCTTACCATGTTGTTTTCAGGCTTGATCAAAGACTTCGTAATTTACACTACTCGTACCTATACCAAGACCTAGCCCGCCCACTTTCAAACATACTCCGCGGCTCCTGGAACAACTCAAGGGCTACACTGGGTGTCTCCCTTTCTGTTTCTTTTCTTTTCTCTTAGTGTAGTACCTTAAGCACATTGAAGTTGGATTTTTTCCAAGTATCACTCCAGTCATCATCAGAGCACCAAGGTTCACATTCACTATTTTAAAAGGGGACATAGTTTTTGATTGAATGAAGAGGTTGGTGACCCACTGGCTCCTGAACCGCACCCATTGATGAGTAAAATCATTTGGTGTTTGAGTAAAATCTCTAGTAGGCAATGGGTTAATAGATTTGCCACATTTTTGACAAGACTGTCATCTTTATTTATTAATGACCTAGTTCTTGTGACTCTCCTAAAGTGCAGTAATAGGACGTCTATGCTAGCAATCACAAGGTCAGAGTCATCAAAAGGATACACCTCTTCTTAATTAATGTTTGTTGTCTTAGTTGGGTGGGTAGCAACCAAGTTGGTGGTAACCTTGACTTGTCTTGCTACAGACCTTGCTGCTTGTGAAATCTTACCAAAGGACATATTGGAAACAACTAGTCTATATGTTCAGCTTGTTATTGGTATAGACTGGAAAGATAATGAAGCCATGATGGAGGAGAAAAATTATTAGCCTAGGGGTATTAACACGAGACCAACACAAACTGAGACTGGTATGAGTTTGTATTGGCCTCTATTCATTTCTTTTCTTACATCTACACAAGACCTACCTGACAATGAGCTCAGTATGACTGTCTCGGTTGTAGGACAAAGGCGAGAAACTCTCATACCAGTCTGAATCTGTTTTGTTCTCATGTAAATAACAAATCTCAAACCAGATCCAGAAATTTCAAGCCTGTATGCTTTTGGGCCTGCGATATATTTATGAGACAAAAGATATCATTTCATCCTGATACCAGGCTTCAAGCATTTTGTACAAGTTCATACCGGCCTGAGTTTGTGCCCGTCTCATGTAAATATCCACTATTAAACTCGAAGGACACTGATCACTTGTTCTGCAGTGGAAGGAACTTGTACACAACATGGACCACTCCTACGGGCAACCCCTAGGGCAGCTTGAACAAGTGGCAAATTGAGTCAATGAAAGCTTGCAACAATGAAATAGTCATGGTGTATCAAACTACCGTAAACACTAACAGATAAGCCGCAGGTACCCTGTAAGTATTGTACCAGTGTATTTTAAAAGTTTATTGAGGTGAGGAAAGATGGGGAAAAGTTCTCACGCACTTGTCACTTGCTTTCTTGTCTTCTCTCCTCTGGATGTGCCTGTGATTTTGTTGCCCCCTTCCTATTCGCCCATGTCACACGCCGGCCATATTGTCCCGGGAGACCAAAAAAGCTTTGTTTTACCACGCCAAGCCTCGCAGTGGAAACCATGGGGGTGAGGCTTGGCGTGGTAAAACAAAGCATTTTTGGTCTCCCGGGACAATATGGCCGCCATGTGACAAGGGCGAATTGTCGTCATATTCAGCAATTTTATCTTTTTGGGGTATGGTCCATGGAGTGAGGGTCCGATTAAAAATGAGAGCTGTTGCCAAGAAACATTTTATTATCCTTGACACCACACATAAATCTTTGTTTGTCACCAAAATTAGCTAAGTCTTGATTTATTCTGCTTAAAATCAAATCAAATATTAATTATGAAGCAGTTGCTATTTTTTTTTAGTTTATTAATTCCCATCTGTTGATACCCTGGGTCCCAGGTAACTGTAATCCATATACTGCTTAATAACCCCAGAAGCAGAACATCTGGTAACCGAGGTAACCTTTTGCAGCTGGTACTGCCAGCATTTACGTTAGAAAGAGTAAGTGGATTTCAGGGTATTCTCCGATTTCCACCTTCATCTCATGTCAAAAGCCTGCTTAAAGCCTTTTAAATGTCCTTTTGCTGTCACAAATCTTATTTTCATATTTACATGTATTACTTCCTCTTCACATCCCTGTGTGAATAAAATGTTAGATTAATATTTTTAATTTTTTTGCGATAAAATGGTGATCAGGTCACGTTGCTGATTTAGCAAGTGATCTAGCATTCTGTTTCAAGTTATTTGTTTGTCGCTTTTGGCCACAGTCTTTGACAGATTAAAATGGAACAGAAATGCCCCTTCCCCCACTCGCCATTTTCTTATCTATGATTTTTGGGGGAGGGGTGGTCTCCAAAGATTGCGGGTTTTCTCGGGAATCTTCGTATTTTCCCGGAATATCTTCGTGACGAGCATGATTTGAAAACTTCGCGGGACAAAAAAATCATGGCGGAAGTAGAAGAGCTTGTTCTTTTCAGTCAAAACTTCAAGGTTTGTTTTTATAAATTGGTTATTGATATTTGAACTTGTCGTTGACTCTGTGTCTTTAATTTTTTTTTTTTTTTTGAGATTGATAAGAAAACTGACGGCGCTTAATACATTTTCCACTATCGCTTCGCTTTGCATCTTTCTTTCGCTTAGTTGCAAGTATTTTGATTAGCTTTTTCTCGTTTGATTTAGCTGGCAAATGCTACCGAAAGCAATGGAAAAGGTGAAGACACTTAATCAATATGACAGATTTAATTACATAAAGAAATATATTGGATTTACCTGAAATATTTTTCCCATTTCGATCGCGTCATCGATGCAGACAGTTGTTACGTGAAGCCACATAAAAACGCACTTTGTCTGAGTCTGATGTGGTCACAGAGTATTTGGAAAATACTCTCCGGTTGGCGGACACCCAGACGCAACCTTGATTCTTATTATTTTAGTGTTGGTGATGTTACAAGCGAATCATATTGGGCATTTCCTTGACTCCTTAATTTGATTTAACAAGATGTGACGAGAGTTAATAATTATATGAAAACCATATAATAACTGCGACGATCAGCATTAACTTGATTTAATTAAGTTTGTGTTATGTTATGTAGACATTATATTAAGACATAAGTTTGATGCTCAGCTACATACTATTCTGGTAGACCTGGAGAAACTTGAAGGTAGCTTTAAAACCTGGTCTTTGAATTATAACTTTTTAAAGCCGCAGAACTGGTGGCTCAGTTGGTTGAGCATCGGGCTGTCATGCGAGAGGTTGCGGGTTCGAACACCGGCTGGATCAACACTAGACTCAGGATCTTAAAATAACTGAGGAGAAAGTGCTGCCTTAGGGTGTTGTGGCTGTCCTGTTCTCTCCGGCTGAAGTGGCTGGCTTGGCCACTGTCTAATAAGGCTTACGACTAAGCAGAAACAGCCAAAAAGGGACTTTGCCTAGTGCTGGAACATGTAGATGTAGATGTATTCAAATTTCCACAAACCAAACCAGAGTTGCATCAAACTATGTCTAATTTGTCAACATGGAGCTGGTTGCTTGAAGCCTGGTTAGTGCTAACCATTGGTTAAGAGGTATCAAAACCTAGAGGTTTCCTTGGTATTTGATACTTGTTCGTGCTAACTTGCCTTGGGCAATCCAGACCAGGTTGCAATTTGAACCTTGCCTTTGATATACTTAACAAATGAATTTTTATTCCATGAGCATGGGTTGGATATGAGATGATAGATAGGCAATGACTCGTGTAATGCCAATTTGGCTATAATCATCTCATATCCAACAAGTGAGGATGGAACAATAATTGTTTTATTAAAAATGTCCACAAATTATGGATGGATAAATCTTCCCTACTTGAATTTTGTAAAAACAAAAAAAAAAGAGGAGATTTATAGTAAGTGTTATATATATGTGTAGAGCTTGGTATAATAATTTGTATAATAAGTATATTAGGTAATCACATGATTGCAGGTACAATTTGGAATAAATAAGCACCAATAATGTTTTTCAAAGATGAGCAAAATTGCACAAGCCTGCAGGGCAAGTGCAATTTGTAGTCTTTCAAAAAATTTACAAGTGCTCATTAATTTTATTCTAAATAATTGCTTGAGAAAAATCATGTGCTTACTACTTATTTTAATATTATTAATAGACATGAAAAAATTTGAGATGGTTAAGCAGAAGCAACGCATGCATTTCACTTGATTGGTTCTAATCAAATATCATTGTTGATTAGCCAATCAAATGGAAGATTCTAAATTAATTTTTTTTTTGCACTGTGTTTTACAAAAATAGCACTGGTCTCAACCAATCAGAATTGAGTAGTTTTGTTCTGCATATTATTAGCTCTTATACCATAATGGCTAAGCCAATCATAACTCTAGAACTGCATTATCCAATGATCTTGTTTTTTATAGTCATTATATTTTCCCCTTGATGAGGATGAAGTAGAGTTATTAATTGACTTGCCTGAGATCACCAATCAATAACTCAATTCTTATTTCTGTTTTCATGTATATAATTATGTAGCTTCAGTTGAACAGAGTAAGAAAGATACCAGTCCTGAAAACCGCATGCATGATCATAGGACAGAGCCAGGTAAAGTAGGAGGCGAAAGTGAGAATCCTTGGATGCAGAAAGAAAATCTCATTGACCCTGGAGGAGATATGGAACCTCCTATTGAAGGTATAGCCATCACGAGAATTATATGAGAACGGAAAAAAATGGAAACAATACCGGAACACCGGAATAACGTTGGTGGTGATAATGAAAAACATGCATGAAACAAATCGCTGATGGAAGAAAGCGAACAAGTTTACCATTTACTAACATGTTAGAGGTCAACTTTTAGCGCGCTGGACTCCAGATCAAGCGGTCCGGGTTCGAGCCCTGGGCCGGGTCATTGTGTTGTGTTCTTGGGCAAGACACTTTACTCTCACAGTGCGTCTCTTCACCCAGGTGTATAAATGGGTACCGGCAAATTTAATGCTGGGGGTAACCCTGCAATGGACTAGCTTCCCATCCAGGAGCAAGTAGAAATACTCCTAGCCACTTCATGCTACAGTAACCGGAGATAAGCGCCAGCCTGATGGGCCACTAGGCTCGTAGCAGACTTTACCTTTACCTAGAGGCCAAGCCCAACTTGTCTAAAGGCATATTTCTTTATCTGGCGGATAAGTCACTGTATCCAATGGTTTCAGTATTTGCAAAGATTTAAGCATTTGCTCGCATAACTGTGAATTTGCATACTTTGAGCGAGAACGCATGTTTTATGAGTCAAATGAGTCATGAGTTATGAGTCAATGGACTCACGGTCAATATAGCAATAATTTGTTGATTAAGCCTAAGCCCTCGTTTCAGTGATTAGGCCTAAGCACTCTCTGAAATTTTAGCTTTCATTTTATGGTTTAATTAACTGCTCTAACTCGTTGACTCATTGACTCATTGACTCATGACTCATTGACTCATAAATACATGTAGTTGACACTCACTTTCACCTCTAAGTTTAAGTCATTTTCGAAAACCTTTCAGACAGTGTTTAATGCAAAGAATATCTAACAATAATAATTAGAACTTATATGTGTACGATTTTCTATGGCGCACAATGATTAAATGATCAAATGCGCTTTTACACGCTGGATAGTGACTTAAATATCCACTGGATATTAAAAGTTATCCAGCTTTTGAAGAAGTGGGGCAAGAACTGTAACAGTGTTTTAAATCTACTGATCTCAAATCACCTATCCTTGCAGCCATATAATTTTACATTTGGCAATATAGGTTAGTATGTAGTATTTTAACACAGGTAGGTGCTGTGAAGCAGGGGAGGGGAGATTTTAAGAAACTTTTGCAGCAAAGGAAAAGAACATATTTTGTCAAAAATGTGCGCTTTTATCATTTAGACATTTTCCAGCCGCCACCTCAGGCAAAGAAAAAGAAGAGAAAGAAAAAACGAGCCAGCGACAGTGTTTGCGAAACCTTTTATGGTATGTAAGTGTTCGATTATCACAATCCAGGAAAAAATCTTATTTTTGTGCTTCAGAAGTACTCCTAATGAATTGCAAAGCCATGGCGAAACTATACTGCATAGGTATATACCGGTAGTTGGGCTGGTGATGATGGAGGAGAGAGGGATTGAGGGGGAATTTCTTAGAAAACTGCAGTGAATGAAAGAAATGTACATTTGGAGTGCTGGTTTTAGACGATGAAAGATTGCAATCACCCTCACAGTTATCTGGACAATTTAAGCAAAATTTTGCACCTGAAAAATTCAGGCAGCTTCAACAGGATTTGTATTTGACATATAATTGCGGAGTTTATGGACAAAAATGGCTTTTTATGACAATTTCAAAATATGTAACACTGAAGATAACGGATGTATCGTCGAAACATATCTGGAAAATTAAAGAAAGTTGTTATTTTTATACGACTATCTATATTGTTGCTGCTATCTAGACCTCAAAGAAGGAACTGTTTTAAAAGTGTTTTTAAATTTCTTTATTATTGGATGTCTAACAATATGTTCACTTTCAAGAGATTTAAATCTCTCCAGTTTTGACCTCTTACTGCTTCATGCTTCTCTTAATCAGGTGTCAGGTTGAATGGTACAGTCAAAAACATGCACAGGCAACATCATTAATGAAGGCTACTACAATAAGCAGTCTGTTTACATTTTGGTGCTCAATGAATTGAAATTCACCGTGTTTGATTAATTCCAGATGTATACAAAGTTCTGGATGATATCCTTGGCCAAGGAGCTCATACCACAGTTAAGACTTGTGTGAAACTCACCACCAACCATGAGTATGCTGTGAAGGTTAGTAATAACAAACTTTGATTCTTAACAGGGATTTGCAGCCATTTTCCTAAATTCCCCATTGAGGAGTAAAATTTTTGCAGGCACTAGACAGAGAAAAATTCTATAAGTTAGAGGTCTTTTTAAGGAGAAAAAGATTCAAAGTGCTACTATGACGAAAAAAATCACTGCCTTTTTTCCTTCAGTTTTGAAAGTGTGTTTTCTTCTTGTGTTAGACTTGCAAAATTTTAATCCTTCATTTTTATCCAAAGGCTGTTTACTTTGAGTGTAAGTTTTGGATTTCATGGCCCGCCATTAATCTCGTTCAAAACTACAACTGATTCACCTCAACTGGTTGGATTTAGGGAAAAGTGATGTCATTATTTTACTCACTAGCTTTTCAGTGTGTATTTGCAGCTTATTATATATGCAAACCACGAATCTAAAAGTCTAGTGAACATCTGAAACTCCTGTGCTGCATATTAATTAATTCAACTGCGTACACAGGCATTGCATTCTTAAACTTGTCAGTGTTTGACGTAATTTTCTCCTCAATCCGGACAGTTCTCTCAAAGTTTATAATAGTAATAGTGGACCATTAAATAGGAAAACTTCAGCTAAAATAAACAGGTGTCTATTTGAAATCAAGGCTTAAAACTTGGGTCACTTTTTTTAGTTAAGTTTTAATTAAAATAGTTTTGAAAACCAAAGGAAGCATAGAATTGATTTTTTTGGTCATAGAAGCATTCTTTAACGATATTGGTAAGAAAGTTGAGTATCCTTTAGTAAGGATTTTATTGAAGATTTTTGAGTGTTGTAAAACCAAAACCAAAAACCAATCAAAACTCGAAGTAATTACACATAGCTGACACAAAGCACACTCAGGAAAATGTGCATGCGTGAGCCACAATAATATTGGTTTTCAGTTGGTTTCACTTCTCATTGGTTGAAAAAGTGGCACGAGAACTTTGAACCAATCATTGAGTGAAGTAATGCCAAAGCAATTCGCTAATTACTTTTGACACTCAATTGAAATCCACTCTATCATAATCAGGGAATACCCAATCACATAGTGACAACCAGTGTACTGTACCTAATTAAGAGAGAATAATATGTTCTCATCTTTTATCAATTTTTTGTTGAAACAGATCATTGAAAAGACAGCAAAGGTGAACAGACAACGTGTTCTCAATGAGATAGAGCTTCTTTATCAGTGTCGAAGACACAAGTAAGACAGTGTTCCAAGGTGCTAAGGGCCTAATGTTAATTTAAAAATTAATATATGTTCACAGCCTGCATGAAATTCAAACAGAGATTACTGAACAAAATCACCCATGGGGTTACTTAATTATGTGTCATTCCAGATTTTTCTTGTTACAATACCTTAATTCAAGTGAAGCTATGATCTTCGCAGTTATGAATGCAATTTTTACAATTGCGTAGAGAAGGCTGAAAAATCCAGGACTTCAACGGGGTTTGAACCCGTGACCTCGCGATTCCGGTGTGACGCTCTAACCAACTGAGCTACATAGTTTTTGAGTGGATCTTACTAGCGGAAGTTTATTAAGTCTCACTCAGAGGAGTCAATACGTTAACCCTTTTTTGCCTAAGGGATGCCCCATTGTTAAGAACCATATTTGCAGGTGCAAAAGCTGACATCCCAACTCTTCCCACATTTTATGGGGAAAATTTCTGCACATAATATAGGTAACAATCCTCAAAGTCTGTTTGTTAAAACACTTCAGTTATACAAACAAGTCTGTAAATTTTAGGATGCAGCCCCATTTTGCACAATTTAGTTACATGTACAAACTAAAGACAATACAAATTAAAAGGTTACTTTGAAGGTCTTAATCTTTGTTTGTTCAAAAACGTTCCACTTTAGCCCTATCACTCCTAGTAGTTACAATTATAATAGATTTTAGTGTAATTACCTACTTAGGTGATTGCTGAAAATTCTCTGCACTGATTGGTTGCACTTGAGGTCATTATTTAACAATTAGACCCGTAGCCCTTGTGGGCTACGGGTTCGCCTCATGAATGGGCTATTGACCCGTGGCCCTTGATGGCGAAGGGTCTAATTGTATTAGTATCACCCAACTAGTCGGACAGAAAAGGCAGTAATAAAGTTAGCAAATGCGAGTTGAAAATATATTTATTTGGAAATAAAACAAAAGAAAGCGTCACGCTTTTCGCTACTCGATGACTATTACTAATAGTCCTCTAGTAGCGTAGCCAATCAAAATGCAGCATTTGCATTAGTCTGGACACTAGTTGGACAAAAAACGCTTAGGTGATTTAATCAAGTATTAGTATCAGATACTAATACTTGATTAAATCACCTAAGCGTTTTTTTTTTCAAAATGGCCGCTAGCCGTTTTGTCGAGGTGACAGATGAAGAAATTAATCATTTTACAGAAAGTTCATATTTTTCAAATAGTCGCCTACGTAATACACTGTATACTGAAACAAAAAATTATTCACCTCAGGCTCGGTGAATATCAAATGAATAACTGACCCCGCCTTTGGTGAATAATAATTTTTGCTAAATACTCTGGCTAATGACACACAATCAGTAATCATCAGTAGGCTTCAAACCTTTGGATCTGAAGCAGTTACTGTAATTTTGGCTTGTTGCCTCTTTTATCTGTGCCTTTGAGTCGTTTTGTTTGGTTGTTGTGTTAAACAACAATTATTGTTGAAATCTCTAACTTACAAACATGAACCAATTTTTCATTTCCATAGGAATATCGTAGACTGTGTGGAATTCTTTGAAGACAGTCATAGGTAAGTTTAACTAGGGACTCAGTGTTTATGTGGTTGGAAGATCTTAACCTTGTTGGGAAGACCTAGAGTGCATCACTGGCAGTCTGTAGTTTACAGTTTTATATGTATGAGCTGCAACAACTACACCTCCAAAAAGATCAAGGATGATGCATGCTTGGTCCATGAGGCAGGAGCACAAAGTCAAACTGGTGGTTTCTTTTTCTCCCTCTTGCTAAATTCCCCTGTCACAGCCTTTCTCACAACTGTCATGTATTCTCCCCCTGCCCTACTCTGGTTAAGAAGAAGCAATGTACTTTCCTTGCTTTTCTCCTAAATTAAAGTCTAAATTATTTATCTGATGTGTCTTTCAGGTTTTATTTGGTATTTGAAAAGATGAGAGGAGGTAAAATATTATTTTACATTACTGCATGGTTAATTATTGATGACCACATGTAGATTTTCACCAACTGAAGGTAATCTTGAATGCATCCAAATTGACAAGATCAATTGAATACCAGAGGGTTGACTGTAGTTCAGATGGTTCGACTAAAAATGAATATGTATAAACAAAACTACATAAAGCAAGTCGACAAAGAAAATTGAAGGAAGGAAAACAGTGGAGTTGTAGCTGCTACAGCTGTACATCAACATTGAATGTTCATGTCCACAAGACACTTTAACAAAGAAAATTATAAGAGGATGCAAAAAGTATTTTAAAATAGAAAAATTTGTTTGAAGAAAAAGTGGTCAAAAAATTGGTTGCATTTGCTTTAATTTGTGTCCATCTTGCTGCAATAATTGCAGGGCCTCTTGTCAAGCACATTGAGAAGAAAAAAGTCTTCACAGAGAGAGAAGCTGCTTTGGTTGTGAAAGACATTGTATCGGCATTGGATTTTCTTCATAAAAAAGGTGCGTAACTAAATACTAGTCTTAAACTAGTAAAAAAGGACTGTAGGCAGAACTCTGCTTATGGACATTTTGTCATAAACTTATCAGTTTCACAAAAGATTTAGTGGTAGATGTAGCTAAGAATAAATTCATCTGGTTGAAGGTTCTATTGAGGCCGTAAGTTCATGCCCTAAGCATCAAAGGGACCTAGTAAGAAGATTATTCCTAGTATCTTGCAACACCCGGCATTCTTCAAGATGGCAAATACAGGGAAAGAGAAGACACAGGACACAACATTACTTAAAACAACACTTTTATTTCATTTCCAGTATTGATAAATTCAAGTGATAATGCCCTATACTAACAGATATTCGAGTTTTTTTGTTAACACATCAAATGACTTTTGAACTTTGTATAAAATAATTTGCAATCTTCTCAGTTACTTCGATCGACATCCAAAACTCAGGCTGGCTATCACCCCTCTCCCAAGCTACGATTTTCACCAGCAGCCGGCGCTTAGTGATATCTTATATATCCCTGGTAGACCATGCCTAGTTCTGCCATGACCAGTGCCCAAGTTATTGGTTAAAACCTTCAACCCTTCTCCACCTCAGGGGTTTCATTAAGTTTTAAAGTAGAAGGGACCTTGTGATAGAGTAAGCGGGCACCCTGGCCTATATATAGTCTGGCTTTTCATCTTGAGACCTCCTTTGAGCAAAGGCGGCACTGTTCTCAGTATGGACGGGTGCTAGTATATATTACCTGTACCTGGGTCCTGGCTTCTAATAAAAACCCCGCCACCTGAGAGTCATTTTACTCTGGCTAATGCCAGATAAGTTTACTCACTGATTGGGGGTGCGTTTAGTGTTAATGGGTTAGGGGAACAGGATGAAATGTGGAAAGCCATAAGAATGTGCTTCCATTTTGTTTTTTGGGAACCCTTTTTGCGCTAGAGTTTCACATAGTCATGACTCAAAACCAGTTCATTGCCAGACTAAGGCTGTGATTACTGCTCAAATTGGCTGTTAAATGACAAAATCAAAAATGTGGTGTTGTTCGGTCATCTCATTATGGAACCTTACCTGAGGTAAGGCAGCCTAACCAGCAAGTCCAACTCCCTTGGTAGAATTGAACTTGGTAAAAACGGAAAGAACTTGTACGAGCTGAAGCTAGCAAAAAAACTGGTGGGTAATCATTGAGACGTACACTGAAATACTAAAAGACAATAAACTCTGCACTAATAAATTTAACCAATGATAAGAAGCTTGCAGCAAGACATAATCTAATAAAGACTACAAAAAATTAAATGAATGCCCAAGACGGAATTCTTAAGTCATGCTAGAGCTTAGCTTAAAACGCAAGGATTGTGCAGTCACTTAGTACACCAGGGTGAGGCGGCACAGGTGTTGCTATTTAAAATTGAAAAAAAGTTATTCATAACAAATTATCGGCATACAGCCATCGATAATATGCTTGTACTTGAAATTCTGGATTAACACCGTAGTTTAAAAAGTCTGTTTTTGTTAGTGATATTGTGATTACATGTAATTTTGTAAATTTTTTTTCCAGGCATAGCTCACAGAGACTTAAAACCAGAGAACATTCTTTGTGCCTTTGAAAACCAGGTATGTGAAAATTGGATTGTCCAGCTTACTGGTACCTCATTCTCTAGACTGTGAGATGCCTCTTTTTATGTAGCAAGGGTCTGTTTTATCCATCTTTGCTGCTATAGTTAGCAAGGCTGCTGCCTAAGAAAATTTTAAAGGGGCCCTCAGAGCTAAACGCTGAGAACTTAGGAGCCCAACATATGAAGTGAGAGGTGTTGCTGTGAAAAATTAAGGCGCCCAGAGCTATTCTTTGGGAGCCCCAGGCTACCGGGCTTCTGTTAGGCAACAGCCATGGTTAGTTACTCAAAACAAATAAAAAGTTTAAAGTATTGACAGTATGTGACTTGGTTATGACTCTACATATTGAGCAATGGAAGTATTTCAGATCTATGTTCTCCGAGGTAGTGCTTAACGATGTGTTATTTAATTATGTTCTCCAGATATCTCCTGTCAAGATATGTGATTTTGACTTGGCTAGTGGGCTTGATGGCCTTTGTACTTCAGTCACAACACCAGAACTACAAACACCGGTATCATTTAGTTAGCATTCAGCCAGGGGATGTAGAAAAAATGACTGCTTTCTAAAAGTTGTTCAAAAAGGGCATCACAGTGCCATAATTGAGAGATTTAGAATCTTGTTTATGCGCAACAGCAAGCAGGAGACTGCTACAGTACCTTTCGTAAAAGCACGAAAATTCTCTTATTCAGTCTTAATCAGTATCTAATGTTCAGGAAAAATAAGCTAAAATCAAGAGAGTTTTTTTTTCTGCTGTTTGCTTTAAATGCAATTTCACCCAGCATTGTCATCACACTTGGTTATTAACCCATTGAATCCTGAAACGCCCTCCATTGACGAGTAAAATCATCTTGCATTTGACAGAGTAAAATCTGTTAAGTCTCTCTCCAGTAATCAACGTGTTGAAAACAGAGCTCTGTGAAACCCTTTAGTGAACTGGCATCCTGTCCTGGAGAAAGTATACCCACCTTCTCATTGATTTATTTACTATTATAGCTTTTATGCTCCCAGAATCAAAATTACATGTACCTCTCTTTACACACACCTCCTTTACACACACAACTTTTCCTTATTTCCGAATTATTGACTATAAATTATTGCAAGCTATGCAAAGACTTGCTTTTTTTCTGTAGGTTGGCTCGGCTGAATATATGGCCCCTGAGGTTGTGGAAGCTTTTAAGACTCAAGCCACGACATATGATAAACGGTGTGATTTGTGGAGTCTTGGGGTCATTCTGTAAGTTGACAAGAACAAAATTGTGACTTTAGTTATTGTAACAATTTTTGACTCATTTTGGAAATTCGCAGTCCATAATTTTGGGAGCATATCAGGAGGTCCAAAGCGTAGAGGGTGGAGTCGGTTGGGCATGTTGTGAGTGGATGTACAGGGTTAGGGTTTAGTTGTTCTGTTAACAGAAAGTCAAGGATTATTTTTGTCTTAAACTGGACATCATTGTACTTAATAGGCTCCCAAAAGCAAATTTGCTCTGTCATTTTTCTTCTTCTAGTAAGTGTGCAAAACCTCACTAGTATTTCACAAAATGTGAAAAGTATTGCTATTGATCAAAAGTTGATTTTCAATAGGGAGTTTTTTCCACAGCTCTTTCATTACACCCTCAAGGATGATGCTTTTTTCCTTGTTAACCTCTTTTTACAACATCCACGACATTAATAATTAAGTACAGTGCATACTATTGTCATGGCACATCTTGGGATACTTGGGTTTCCTGTGGGTGATGGTTACTAATACTTAAGAAATAGAAAACATGTACCGTGTTTCTATCGAGTTATAGAAAGACGAGTGAAAGTTTGGGAGAACGAGCTGCAGGCGAGTGTTTCCACAGCTTTTTCGAGTTCTCCCAAACTTTCACAAGTGTTTCTATAACTCAATAGAAACATGGAGTACATGTTTTCTATTTCTTTTACAAAACAACACGACGAGAAAAAGGAAAACAACTTGTTAACTCTAATTATCAAAATGTAAATTCTCTTTGCTCGCACCATCACTACGTCAACAGCTCGTGTTCTGTGTCTCCATCGAGTTATAGAAACACGATTTTTAACCAATCAGCGTGCATATTTTCTGAGGACTGTTTTCTAAATAGATATATTTGGGCAGTCTAAAACTATGCGGAGAGAGCAGAACTTAGCAAGTGCTCTTTGTATCCAAAAAGAAAATTAGGGGTAACCATGCATTTTTCAGAGACAATTAAGCTTCAGTTTGGAAAAGAATGTCATACATTGCGTTGTATTAATTTTTATGTAAAGCTTTTTACAAATGATGTTGATTTCAATAACACTTGTTAAGATCTGCTTTTCCCGCATATTCATAAACCACGCAAAAACACTTTTGAATTAGTGTGCACCGTCCTTAATTTCATTTGTTTATTACTTCCTTCTTTGCTTTTTGTAGTTACATCATGTTGTCTGGTCACCCACCTTTCTATGGCAAATGTGGAACTGAATGTGGATGGGAGAGGGGAGCAAACTGCAAATCTTGTCAGGTGTGTAGAACTTAGACCAATTTCGATATATCAAAATTCATTCCCAAACAAAAGACATCATCTCGAGGCTCTGGGGAATAAATATAAGGATTTGTATGAGTTTATTTCCGGGAGCCTCGAGATGATGCCTTTTGTTTTGGACTGAATTTTAATATAATTATCAAAATTGGTCTATTGCAGTATTTGAATGTGTAGTCTATTAAGTTTGTATAATACTATTTTAAAGAGAAACCCACTCCTGCCAAAAGACAATTTAAACTACAAGAAATGGGTGAAGTAAAAAAATTCTGACTCAC
>BLFO01004594.1:349464-360279 GCA_014634245.1 Montipora cactus | reverse complement strand
TTAATTATTTTGTAATGTCCTGTCCCATTTTGAGGTCTTTTAGCGTTTTAAGCTTTGGTAATAAATTCAGTTCAAAGATAACAAAACAAGCTGTTGAGTAAAGTTCACTCGTTTCTTTTTTAAATAAATAGTCTGCCAAAAAATAATTGCAAATTGCTCTGATGGACATTTTCCAGTATTTAATGCACGTCTCGCAGTTGCACTAGGCAAACGTTTATTGCACACACTAAGAAAGGACTGAAGATGTTGTTTCCGCTTCATAATTCCTCTTCTTATTAGTCTAATCTGATTCCAGGTCAAAACATTGTTTGGCTTTACGTTTACACCAAAAAGTACCGTAAAAGCTAGGAGTTAACAGAAAAAGACAAGCCAAAGACAGATGAAGGAAAAAAATAACATAGTTTATATATCTATATCTATATATATATTATATATCTTAATCGAATTCTCATCGAAAGAGTAATGACAATCGATCGTAAAAACACGAACATTTCTACAGTCTCTGACATTTATGATATTTTGTCAAAAGGAAGAGATTGATCACATGCTAGGCCATAAAGGAGCACGCGATCACCTTGTTTCAATTGAATGAACTACGGAAAAGAATGTTAATCATTCGTCGTTTTCAGAGTAAAACAACGTCTTTGGTTTTTTAATTTTGTTTTAATATTTAAATGAATATTTACATTTCATCTGTCGAGTCAGGAAGCCTTCTTTGTCGGGTTCCGGAGAACGTATCTTCTTTGACTTCAGGGTGAACTATTTACACAATCGCGAGGTTGAGCGGCTATGTAATTGAAACTGAATCTGAACATCCATGAGATACAAAAACAGACTTGCGAATTATCGCAAACCACAATGCTGACAAGCACAAAAGCAGAAGAAATGGTTAATAAATATGAAGTTTGTTACTATCTGAATGTTTTTGAGTTAAAGTAAGGGATATATTGTCACGCAAATGATGTAATTTCAGGACACTCAAAATTCGCAAAAAGCGTGAGTTTCATGTAAACAATCTTCCCACTAGCAAGTCGTAGCAATAAATTGGATTTACCAGGAAGTTAAAGAAATATTGTTGGCTTCCCAAAGAAATGTCATTTCACAATGACGGTAGTAGCCAAAACGCGGGCCCGGGGCCGGGGTCGGGGTATCTGCTTTTTTTTTTCCAATTTTTTTTGTTTCAATTTTTGTCGTTATTCTCATGTACTGTTATTTTCGAATGTTCGCAATAGTTCCTTCATTTATGATTGAAATTAGAAAAAAAAAAAAAAGGAACATACTGAAGCTACGAAAGGGACATCTTTGACAGAAGCTATATGAAAGTTTATAACGTGGTAGAACGAGGTTAACGTAGGGTAGACGAAGGTCAGCGAGGTATGAAGCGGCCAACTTAGGGTAGATAGGGGTAAGCGTGGTTAACTTGATAGAACGAGGCTAAGTAAGAGTACATGACGGTTGCTGTGGTGTGGCAGAGCGAGGGTAACTTAGGGTAGATGATGGTAAAGGGATTAACGTAGGTAAATGTGGTAGAAGGTGGGTGTAAAGGGACACTTTTTACCGTATAATTTATATAACGTTTAATGTTGTTATGTATGGGACTTCTTATGGGCTAAACATCAAAGTTTTGCCGCTTTTTTGTTTGGGTTTTTTTTATTTGCGTTTTGCTTTTTTGTTTGCGTTTTCTTTTCTATTTGCGTTTTCATTTTTTTATTAGCGTTTTCATTTTTTTTATTAGCGTTTTCATTTTTTTTTATTAGCGTTTTCATTTTTTTATTTGCGTTTTGCTTTTTTGTTTGCGTTTTCATTTTTTTTATTTGCGTTTTCTTTTTTATTTACGTTTTCATTTTTTTATTTGCGTTTTCTTTTTATTATTTGCATTTCCTTTTTTTAATTTGCGTTTCCTTTTTTTTTGTTTGAGTTTTCTTTTTAGTTTGTGTTTGAGCCTTCTGGGCCAACGTATAATACCTTTGGTTTACCGTCACGCCATTAGAGGAATTGTCTTCTTGAAAAAAAGATCTTCCTTAAACTGCTTCTCAAATCCGTAAACATAATGAAACCATTAGTAGCAGCTCTGTTTGGAAGCGTTTTCGTTTGCGTTTTCTTTTTGTATTTGCGTTTTCATTTTTTTAATTTGCGTTTTCATTTTTTTTTTGTTGTTGGCTAGGGACAAGTAAGGTGTTCAAATGCCCCTGGAGTCTATGAGAAATGAAGTCAAAATCCATGCTTTTGGGCTAATGCTTTAATCCATGCTTTTATACTACCAAATTCTTATTCAAGTCAAACTAAGGCGCAGAATGACCTAGGTAGCTAATTCTTGGTACCGTTGCAGTGATCGTTCGCTCTACAGGTCTTCCAACTCGTTTATGACCTCTTCAGACCAAGTCGACCACAAATTTCATGTCTTTTTTATGAAATCATCACTAAAACGATATCATACTTCTGCAACGTGAACATCAAGGTGTCAAATGCCGTGGGGTTGACGGAGGCATGACTAATGCCCGATCCCTGGGATTTCTAATGAAGGAAATGCCCCGCTAATGCCCTGGAGAGATGAGTACTGTTGGAATCGACTGATTCATTAAGCTTTTACCAGTTCGCGGGAGAGGAATTTCCTGTTAGCGGGCTAAAAAGAAAGCTAAATTAAACAACGGAGGATTTGAACCCAATAACTGTAATTTGGAAAAGTGAGATAGCTTCACAGTATTTTCATCTTCATTCAACGCCGAAAACGTTTTGAAAAACGCAGCGTTGTTCAAGAGTTGAGCGATGGTGCAAGGCCAAGAGGGTCTCAATAGGGTAGTGGTTTTTACAGCTAACGGTTAAATTTTAAGCATTTTTACTCCTGAGGGTTAAATGTTTGGCCCTTTCACGGCTAACGGTTATGGGCGTGCTTGACTTTATACATGAACATACAAATTTCTTGGAGGCGTCAATCTAATCATAGTTAATAAACTGAAGTGGTTAGGGAACACAACAAGCTTCTTTGTTTCATGTCTTTGTTCGCTTTTTTGGCCTTGACCATGAACAAACAACACAATTTTCAAGCTCCCTTTTTAAGCTCCCTAAATTAAACCAACCAGAACTTTACACATTAGTTTGGCATTGTTAAGAATTACAAATGCACGAGCGAGTAATACCAGTCAAAGCATTGACCAGTTTGTTTAATGAGGGTCTCAATGGAGTTTAACCGTTAGCCGTAAAAGGTGTGCATCCATGCTTCTCTTTGTTCAGGAAAGGCCAAGATAGGCATTTATACAGTTTTCCAACAGAAAATAAGGCTACAGGTAGCCTACACTGTGTCCGAAGTTGGTGGCGCCGACTCTTACTTTAAACTTCACGGGTTTGTTCAATGCACGTGTCTCGAGTCATGTATAGCATGGGTGTCTTTTTGATGTGACAATGTCATGATACGAGGGTAATGCTCTGAGACAAAACAGCAAGATGAATAGACTTCAGCGGGTTGTTTATCTAAATCTGATGGTGATAATAGACCATTTTACAGTTGTGGCTAAGTTACCAGGCCTAACAATGGAAGCGAGGCTGCCGGTGACCCTGTTTTGATACAAACCTTCATGCTTTTGTAATGTTAATATGGACTAATTAGCGTTACAACAACACAATTTACATGATAAAAGCAGTGAGGTCTGTATCAATGCAAGGTCACCGGCAGCCTCGCAGCCATTCATAGGCTTGGTCGCTGATCAAACAACTGTAAAATGACCTATTTTGAGAGTGTACCAGCCAGAAGGGAAGTCACTAGAAGGAAACCTCCATCCTCACAAAATGATAACTTAAAACCGAAAGAAGTAATGTTTGCAATCTCACTTATTTGAATTAAAATAAAAAGAATTTAAAAATGGCTTTTTTTTACTCCGAATCTTCCCGCATGCCGCAATCTTGAATCATTGTGATGTGTTCCAGTTGTGCTATTTTTCTGACACTGAGAGCTTTTCTATGATAACAACAGGGCAACTGTAACACGTAACAGTTATTTAAGATGGTGGTGTCCAGGAAATTTGAAAAGAAAAAAAGTTGAAATTCTCATATTGGATACAAATGCTTGGAGTGCAAGTTCCTAAAAGGTACAATGGAAGCTGTCAACAAACTACTGTATATGACAGCTCCTAGGATTGCTATGCCCTGCATATTTACATTAGGGTTGTGATCGATTGACCCTATTCAGGAATAAGAATACTTGGAGTAATGATTTAAAACGGTTGTCTGGCGTTTTGAATCCACGAGGATACCAAAGATACTGCATGTTGGAAATAGCATTTTAGCAGCTTTTTTACAATTTTAATGTGAACTGATCTCCGCAAAAACCAAGGATTTATAACTCCTATTCCATGTGTTCCTATTCCGGAGAACGGTCAATCCAACGTACCCAAAGTTTATGCATCGCAGTTATATTTATTACACAATCAAAAGATTACAGAAACCGGCAGAGCCTTGTTTCACACTATCTTACATGCGCACTTAAGCAATGATACGTTTACACGAATGGAAAACAAATGAAAAGTATCTGGTAAAAAATGAAAGAATGAATGAAATAAAATAAAGTCAGTAAATGCTATGTCAGTTTTGAGCATCTTTGACAAGTTTTTACAAGTGGACACTAGCAGGACAGACTGCAAATGGTGGCACCATCTCCCTTCCTCACAATAAGAAGTTTAATTTCAAGTCTGGTCCTTTAAAAATAAAATCGAGGACCTTAGGAGCTACGACAGCGACGAAAAAGGCATTACATAGCGACGTTTAATGAGCAAAAGAACAGCACTGCTCATGGATTTTAGCTTTTGAACCGTTTGTCCCGTTTTCTGCGAATACAATGACCAAATCTTGAGGGCTATGAAAACGTCAGCACATAACACTTGTAATAATAAATTTTGTTTTTTTTTTGTTTTATTGGAACACCGTTCAGGTAAAGGATAGCTCAGGTAGTTTGTAGAGGTCAAGTCAACGGGAATAATCGCGAGAAAGCCAAAGAAACACGATCTTGCAATCTTAAATGACGTTTTTGGTCATACAAAACTACCTTTTATTACTTCAAGACAAGATAGGCAGCACATTTTTTGCTCAAGTCTTTGTCCTTCAACAAATAGATATTTGCGATTGTTAAAGCCCTTTGAATATTGAAGTAAGAGAACTCTAAGTCTAACACGTTGGCACAATCGTGATTGCCGTTCAGATATCCTCCTCATTTTACACTGAGTTTTTGACACATTTTATCCGAACCACAGCCAAAGATCTAGGAAGTCTTTTTAATAATTCAACTGAATTTATCCTTCAACGAAAACTTGGACAAGTTCTTTCAAAGTTGCCATGCATTTGTAGTTTAACCATCCAGAGAGAGGTATAGATATTTAAATCGATTTGACAGCAATAACTGCAACTTTTCTCCATGATTAATTAAAGACGATGCACGAGACTGCCGCACTTTGTAAGTCATTGATAGTCGCTAGTCTTCTTGATTCATCTCCCTGTGAAAGCTTGTATCCCAGTGATAGCTCTTCCAAGAATCAAGGCGTGGATATCATGGGTTCCTCAAGAAAGAAACGTGAATCAATTAAGTCGGTCTAACGACATACCACAGTTTGACTATTAGTGGAATGTTGGAAGTCAGCAAAGATTTGGATGGTATTGGAAACATGGAGTTGCACTTATTTTGTGATGTATTGGCAGTATTCTTTTTCAAATAAATGAAAATCACTTAAGTGTGCCCAAATTCTCTACTTGTTACGGTTCTGGGAAAGGGGGTTAAGGCGTTTTCATAAGCGTTAAAGATTATGACCTTGAATTATCAGTTAGCATTCGTACTTTAGAAAGAGACATTCCTTTGCAGGTCACTAGTTAAATCTACAGTTGCTATATAAGTTTGAATGGTCATGTCAAGCAACTTGTCTTCGTAGCATACCACTGACAAAGTTGCCAGAATTAAACTAGACGAAAACAAGACTTTCGCGAAACATTGAATACTTCTCACTGTCAAGATAAATTTCCCTAAGTAGAATAAACACATTATGCCAGAATCTCCTCTGGATTTCACATTTTTTGGCCCCTGCATATGTATACAAAGTTGACAAAACTAGCAGTTATTTTCTGGTTCTAAAGGATAATGGCTCTTTTCCTTTCACGCTGCCTCCGTAAGGGGAAACTTTACACCCATTCCTACGGATATTGAAAGCAAAATCTCGAGTTGGGTGCACTGTAAGGATGCAAGAGGTATTTTTGCAGGTACCTTCATATGTGTTGACAGCTTCCAAATTCATCACATGGCGAATGACGTGATATTCATCGGAGATCCCGTTTCCTACAATTTTCACAAAACGAAATGAAAAATTATACCGGTTATTTGCAACTCTCAGAACTGCAAACCGTAACTTGGCTACTAGAAAACACTATTTGGAATGATTGATAACAGCTTTCGTATCTTTTCAAGCAATGTTTAAATAAGAATTCCACTGGCTATTCAAATATAAGAATTTTTTAGTCCAGTTCAGACACTCCGGAAAACCACAATGCATATCATTTGCATCGTCGCTTTAAAAACTGAATTAATTTTCTGCAATCCTACACCTCACTCCAGTTAAGAGTTTAAAGGGTATTTTGAATATGAATACACAAGATGCACAATTTAACTGCCACATTATTACCTATCAGAATTACCACTAAGTTCTTCACAATTAAATCCAAAACACACTCTTAATTAAACGACCAATTGGGCCCACTTGTGCATGCAAATGCCACATTATGGAATATCAAAACCTTGATATCAGGATGGTGATTGGAAGTTGCCCTAATTCTTGGTTTGCACCCAAATGACAAGACATGCGGCGGCCATTTTGGATGGCAATATAATAGAATTTATTTTTACAGAATTTCCATAATAATAAACCCTGGTGAAAATCCTGAAAGGATCTTTAAAGATCTTCAAAGATCTTCAAAGACCTGACAAAGATCTTTAAAGATGAAGATCTTCACAGGATCCTTGAAGGATCTTTAAAGGATCCTCAAAGATTTTCTAACATTGAGGACTCCTGGGATACTTCCTTAAGATCCTTGAGGAAATTATCAGGATCTTGCAAAGATCTTACCAAGATCCACGCACAAAATCTTGGAAAGATCCTCAAAAGGATCCTTAAAGATCCTCAAAGAGTGACTGAGGATATTACAAGGATCTTAAAAGGATCCTTGAAAGGTTCTTAATAAAATCTTTGACAAGATCCTTAAAGATCATAGTAGGATCTTTCGAGGATCTTTGAAGGATCCTTACAGTGATCTTGAAAGAAACCTTACAAGGATCCTCGAAAGATCCCCAAGGATTGAATGAGGATCCTTTAAGGATCCTAAAAGGATCTTCAGAGGGATCTTGAAAAGATCTTTATCGGGATCCTTAAAGATCCTATGAGGATCCTTCAAGGATCTTAAAAGGATCCTTAAAGTGATCTTGAAGGGATCTTTTTTAGGATCCTTGAAAGATCCTATGAGGATCCTTCAAGGATCTTAAAAGGATCCTTATAGTGATCTTGAAAGGACCTTTATTAGGATCCTTGAAAGATCCTATGAGGGTCCTTCACGGATCTTAAAAGGATCCTTAAAGTGATCTTGAAAGTGTCTTTGGTAGGATCCTTGAAAGATCCTATGAGGATCCTTCAAGGATCTAAAAAGGATCTTTAGAGTGATCTTGAAAATATCTTTAAACAGATTTCTTACAGTTCCTTCAAGAATCTTGCAAGGACCTTTATAGGAGTGTGTATAAAAGTGTATAAATCCCTAAAGATCCTATGAGGTATTACGTACATATACCCTCAAGCATCGTTAAGGCACCAAACTTTGAACATAAAAATAATCACGCTGTACACGAATGAATTAAAAAGAAAACTTTTATTCTGATGTAATCCATGGATTGTCGGAAATATCAGTAACAGATTACCTTGATTGATGAACGCGTAAGAGATGCAGGCCGGCGCCAGAAGCAATATGAAACAGTATACTCTCGAAATATCAAAGAATTCGTGTCAGCACGTAAATTATCATTTACAAAAAGACCAGGGCTAAAATACAGAATTCACGGCCACATCTAGAGCCTCTAGTGACGAACCGGCTCGACCAGTATATTTTCACATTCCGCTAACGGTTAATTCGATGAGTCTGCTACGACTTCTCAGTAATTCTTAAAGTACAGATGAATCGGAGGGTTGTAATCCTCCGCCATCTTGGATAAGAGATAAGACTGGAAACTAGTGAGCCGTTTCGCTTTTGGTCAGCAGTCACCAACGCTCCTCTTACAGTTCGGCCGTTTTATTTAAGTTTGTATCAACGAGCATAAGTCTTATGATTCATGATTGTTTTACCCTATAAATACTGATTCAAAACGAGGAAATGCGTACAGCAATCCAAGTACAAAGGTAGGCGCTAATTATAAGCAGATAATATTTGAGTTGATGCTGTATTGTCCTGGGATTCTCGTAAGGTCGACTTGTGGCAAGTCTATGTTGTTCCCAATTCAAATCTCTCGGGTTTAAGATTCTTTGTGTGTTGAATTTGCATGACAATGAAGCATTCACATTTAAAATGATATGGAAATACCAGAAGAAAACGTTTTATTCCCAAAATTAAAGATTTAAAATGGGTGCAACATTGAGTTAGCCGAATTGGTCTGTTGAGAATTCGAACTTTTCAAGCTTCAAGTCCCAAATTTGACATGTGCAGGCAAGGATTATAATTTGGCTTACTTGCTATAATCCTGTAAAAAAAATAGGTGAATCTTAACGAGATTACTTAAGTTTTACATCAAAAGAGTGGTTGTTGCAAATTATATGATTGGCAAAGGATTCCTTCGATTCTCTGTAAATGCTATGTGTCTGAGGTTCATAGCAATTTTCAAAGGTTAGGTGATGCGCATTTATTGTCACTTCCAGGGCATGACTTGCTAGTACATGTGGACTTCATGATAATCAATATGAGTAATTTGCCCTTATGGTTTTGTTGTTCTTTCAGGATGTGTAACTGCATTTGAAATATTCAGAAAAAGGTCTTAAAACGCAGCCTCAGCCGGCAATAGCATCAAATACTGAGTAACGAAAAAAATGAGTAATAAAAAGATAGATAAAATAAAGTAAATACAAATGTGTTAGGTAAAATCACACATTATTGTTGTCGTGCAGATGTACTTACAAGTACAGTGATAAGTAGGTTCTTTTTGTAGTGTTTCTCTTTTGCTGTTTTTCTATGCTACAATTTAAGGTTTTTGTCTTGTTTTTAAGAAACATTTCCTCAATGAAAATGGCTGTTTGTGAAAAAAGTTTGAATATTCTTAGCTGTATCCTCGATATTAATGACTACTTAATAATGTGTCTGATTATTTATATACATTCAAGTCATATTAAAGGAAATTTTAAGAAATTGGTTTACTGTATGCAGCTAAACTTCTAATTAATGGATAACCATGTGACAAAATAAATCCAAAAGCCACTATCATCTCAGTTGAATAAGATGTGAGCAAAGTTGTCACAGAGTTTCATGTTAAAATAATGTTGTCAAAGGCAACTTGATCCACATCAAGTCTGAAAAACAATAGCCAATGCATCATTTGTTCAGATTTTTATTGTATTCTTCCCATCCCTTTGACCCAGGAGTTAGTGGACATTTTTTGATAACAAGCCAAGGTGATAAGCCTTACCAAACTTCACTTGCATCTTACTCAAGTGAGAATTGTAGTTTGTGGCTGTTTTTCATTCAGTTCAATAAAGAATGCTAGCAAATAAAGTTGGATATTGATTTTCCATGATTCATCATTGTTATTTTACTTCAATCATACTTAGCATTATAACATAGTTTTCAGACAAATGAAGCATTTTATGTATTGAAGTTTCTCTTCTACAGAAAGAAAGCTCCTTTTCCAGGATTTTAAATAAAATAATTTTGTACATCAAACTGGAGTCCAATAAGTGCAATTCAGGGCGAGAAGGTGGACAATAAAATTAATAATCTTCTAGGTGTGGACAGGGCTCAAGTGAGAAGAGCTGTGATAACAAAAACAGATCTGATGCAACTGGTGGATGCAAATCTAACCCCACCAGGAGAGCCCCAAGGCCAGACATGTGCCCAGTGGGAAATACGATGATGAATCTCTGCTACGTTCCTGTAAAGTCCTAAATGATATTTAAACATCAACATCTTCAAGGATCTTGCACAGGATCTTGGAAAGGGTTTTTGAAGATCCTCAAGGATCTTGCACCAGATCTTTGAAGATCCTCAAGGATCTTGGATATGGATTTTGAAGATCCCCAAGGATCTTTGATGATCTTCAAAGATCTTGGTCAGGATCTTTAAAAATCCTTGAGGGTCTTGCACAGGATCTTTGAAGATCCTCAAGGATCTTGGACAGGATCTTCGAAGATCCTCAAGGATCCTTGAAGATCTTGGCAAGGATCTTTGAGGATCTTGGCAAGAAAAGCTAAGATCTTTAAGGATCTTCAAGGATCCTAGGTAGGATCCTTGAGGATTCGGAAAAAGATCCTTAGAAAGATCCTCAAAAAGATCTTTGAGGAGTCTTTAAGGATCTTCAAAGATCCTTCAAAGATTTTCACCAGGGAAGTTTAGTTCCCAGTGGAGAGACAGGTTATAGTTCTTGCCATCCAACATTACCACCGTAACATCAGATGCAAACCATCAATAATTTTAGGAGAAAAAGTGTACATGGTTTGTCTTGAAATGCACAGGTTGAAAAACGTAGAATACAGGGTCCTTTCGTTACCTTTAATTAACTCATCCCCAGTTCATGGATGAATTAGTGCAGCGACTTCAGCTTCT
>BLFO01004594.1:336964-344464 GCA_014634245.1 Montipora cactus | reverse complement strand
AGCTCGAGTGTCTGGTTGCCATTGAGTAGTGGAGGCAAAAATAATAATAACTATTTATCACAATTTGCTATCATGGTTTAATATCTCCCTACCTATCTAGGGTGTACTGTCTGGCAGCAGCAAGACAAAACTCTGCAGCACCAAGTGCTCCCCATGCAATCCCATAACGAGCATTGTTAAGACACCCAAAAGGTCCCTGGAAAAAAAAAAATTCACGTAACACAGCCACATAGTGGGAGGTGCGGTGGCCTCATGGTTAGTGCGCTCGACTCCGGATCGAGTGGTCCGGGGTTCGGGGCCTGGCTGGGGACATTGCGTTGTGTTCTTGGGCAAGACACTTTACTCTCACGGTGCCTCTCTCCACCCAGGTGTATAAATGGGTACCGGCGTAATGCTGGGGGTAACCTTGCGATGGCTTAGCATCCCATCCAGGGGGGAGTATAAATACCCCTAGTCGCTTCATGCTACTGAAACCGGAGATAAGCGCCGGCCTGATGAGCCTTCTGGCTCTTTAATAAGCAGAGACTTTACACAGCCACATGTATTTCATCAGTACAATTCTGACACAAGTTGCTGGTATGTCAGGGCAAATAAAATTAATGATTATTTTACATTACCTCCAATCCATCAACATGAGGTAAGAGATTGTCCTCTGGTACTTTGACGTCTTCCATAACAATTTGGCCTGTTATTGATGCCCTCAAAGAAAATTTACCTTCAATCTTTGGAGCGGATAATCCTTTCATTCCCTGGTCAAACAGAAGAAAAAAGAGAAGACCAACAAAAGGAAAATGAGTATGGGAATTAAATGTAAAAATAAGCTGCAGACTAAAGTGTAATTCAGCTTTATTAGCATCTCTTTGTAGCCTCTGAGTCACACCAACACCTACTGCCATTAGGAAGTAGTCTTAGACTAATAACAGCCCTGGCGATAGGGGAGCAGGAATGGTGTAGTAGTGAGATCACATATGCCTCCAAACTGATGCAGCCCAGATTCAAAATATCCTGGATGGTACCATATATGCCAATTGAGTTTTATTCTGAATTCTTTTTTTTCTTTGATAGTAATTATTCCAAGAACAAATTATCATGATCTGTCTTGCAATTTAGTTACAGGACTGGTTTTTCTCTCTCCTTTAAAACCAACATTTGATCTATCGATTTGTGTTAATTTGTTGATTTCAGTTTACAGTGTCCTCAATGAGCAATGAGTACTCCAGTGCTACAAGGTCCTTTCCTTTCTTATATTAAACCACAACATGGAAAATTCTGTGCTTCATTCTTAATTGTGAGTGGGTTCTTTAAATTCCACAGGGTTTACATGTACTGTATTGACTGTTACAACTGTACTAAAGTTGAAAAGCTGTTTAACCCATTGACTCCCAGGGTTCCCCATTGACGAGTAAAATCGTCTGGCATTAGACAGAGTAAAATACTAAGTCTGGCTGGTTTAAACCGGTTTGGGTATCAAAGGTTAAAGCAGTTGCAAAGATTCTTAAGACTAAATGGGATGCAAACCCATAACTGCCAGCTGAGATAAGAAGCATCAAGTCTCTTGACATTTTTAAGAAAGCAGTAAAAACAATGCTGTACCGGGAAGCCTATACTATCTGAGTTTTTGAACTAATTTAACAGTACCACACATTTAATATTTACATTGGTGAAAATGTATATTTTAAATTATTATTTTTTACTGTTTCAATTTATTAATTTTATTTACATTTTTATATCATTTTTATATCTATTTGAAACATTGTAAAGCACATCGAGGTCTAGGTTGCCCTATATAAATATGTTTTATTATTATAATTATTATAAATTATTGGCTGTAAATGCCACATTGTAATGCACAGCAACTGAGTAAGCAAAAAGTGTCATGTCTAGGTCAATGCTTACGTTCATGTAGAGTCCAATTCAAGACAGCTTTTTCTCAGGGTTCTTCTTGACTGCTTAAAGTTGCTAACTTTACAATGATGATTATCCTGACATCAGAAACAGAACAGACGTTTGCCAGGCGGCTACATTACCTTCTCCAATATAAACCCTCTTATCCTTTTATCTTCACAATTTGCCCACACAATAAAGACATCAGCTATCGGTGAGTTTGTAATCCTAACATCAAAGTCAGAACATTAATATCAGAAAGACTTCATAACAATGAACTTTAGAAAGTATTAGTGACCCTGGTGATGGTTGTCATGACTGCCAGTAACAGAACCAATGATATTAACGATGATGATGTAAATGCAGATGAAGAATGACTCATGATGATGACCATGACGACAATGATGTAATCGCATAACGGAATAAAATTACAATGCAATCGGTTGTTCCTAAAATTTTGTGCCCCACTTTGCAACGTTGTCATGCAATGCTGTGTTTTTGATTGGCCACTTTACATGTACTCTGAGCAAGTTGAAGGTTCAAATGTCGCAACTTACGTACAGTTGAAGTCCAATGGTATGCCTCAAACTGTAATTACTTTGAATTGTACACCTTCTCTGTAGTCATTTTGGAATTGATAATTGGTCTCTCAAAACTGATTTGAAATAAGAAGGTTTATGTGGGGAATCCAGTATTGGCGAACGGAGATGTTGTATTACATGGACTTTAACCACAGAGTTCTCGCAGAAAACCGGTTGCATGTAATACTGAGAAATCATGCTTTTGGATTGATATTCCAACCCTCTTACAGTCCTGAATTAACTTCTTGTGTTTTTTGTTTTAGGTCAGTGAGGGCATATTTGAGACAAAGAACTTGCGATAATTCAAGGTTCGCGAGCAATCACATCGGCGATACATTGTGGATTTGTTATTTAAAAATTGCTTTTTGCATAGCCTTGCGAATCCTACCCAATGTTGAGTTATTACGCTGTAAATTTATATTGTAAAAAGTAGAGTTCAAGGTTGTTTAGAACGGGTCCAAATACCTGACTCTGGGCAAGTAAACACCTGGCAGCAAGTTGAAATTTGAACTTACAACTTCCTTGGGGAGAACACTGCCAATCAAAACACCAACAATGCGTCACAAAATTGCTAAGTGGCGTGCAGACGAACCACTGCCAAGAAAAATCATCTGGGCTGTGCGCCGGTGAGACAGATTTTAAATACTTGTACGTAGTTGTTTTAGGAGGGAAGGGGTTAAAGAGTGGACTTAAATATTGTTAACTTTTTTGCCAATAAGCAGTTCCCCAGTTAGAAAGTGTTTAAGTGCTTTTTAAAAGGGAAAAGGTCAGACCTGAGGCAGCCAAAATAATACAAAGCCAATGTCCCTTGTAGACTACAATGCACATAGCCTGCGAATACAGCCACCTCTCATCGCTCCCAGCTGCTAGGAGCGTTTCGTGAGAGAGAGAGAGAAAGAGATTTGCCCCTAGTGGCCGGGAGCGACTGCATTTGCAGGCTATAATGCACATTATTATATACCCGTATTAGCCTTGATTCTCAGATGGCTCCGGTCATGATCACTTGCCACGTGAGAATATCAGGTTAGTATTAAATTAAGATGATAACTCAAGGGAAGTGATACACTATAGCTCACCAGCTCTTGGACCCATTAACAATGTAGCTTTTCTCAGCAGGGTTGTACTTTGCTTTTGTTTCCATGCCACTTGGGTCACTGCCATGATTGGGTTCAGTCAAGCCAAAACATCCAATAAGCTCTCCCCGTGCTACCATTAATAAGGAACAAATCTGCACTTAACTCAACAGCGCATGCCTTTGACTGAAAAAATATCTGACACCACTCTTAAATTCGTTTGCAAAACATGGACAAAATGAAGCCTACAACTTGCCATGCATGAGCCTAATGGTTCATAAACTTTGGATTTGGTGACCAGTTACCCATGTCATTTCACTGCCTTCGTGAATTCACCGCAAGGTAAGGTTAGGGGCTGTCACTATTGATCAAAACAGCTGGCTACCATAGAAACGTAACACAGGACAACTAAAGAACCGCATGACTTGTTATTGTCATACGTATTTACTTTTCATGTAAATTTGGACGTGACTTGAAAGTCATTTTCCGTGCCGATGTAACAGTATGACATTAAGTAAACACATTAATCATGTCAGATGTTGTTTCCATTTTTGACAAGTAAAAACATAATTATAGGAATTATTGAAATAGAGTGTTTTCACATCACATCATGGTGCCATGTTGGAGTCCCTAAACAAAAGAAAAGCGGCCATGTTGGTCTCCCCATTATCATGCAAACCTTTTCTTTTGTTTCAGTGCAAAAACAAGGTTACTGATCACTTAATGAGTAAAAACACTCTATGGTCATAAATGTACCTTTACTTGCTATCAATACAAAACGTTTGAAGATACTTACAGCTGCTCTAACACTGTGTTTTTTCATTGGTACTTTTTCCTTACCGAGTTTTGGTAAATACTTCTGTTTCTGCTCCTCTGTGCCATAAGCATTGATTGGATGCATGACCAAGGAGGACTGAACACTCATTGCTGAGCGATAACTGCTGTCAACCCTAACAATAAGATAACCAATGGTCGGAGTTTCCTTAATCTTACTTAGCGCTACTAACTATGATAAAAAAATCAGTTCCTTTTTTCCTTCAGATTTTTAAGGTGTGTTTGCTTAAATTTTGAGCTTTGATTTTTATCCAAAGGCTGTTTACATGTACTTTAAGTGCAAGTTTTGCCTTTCATGGTCCGCCATTACTCACGTTCAAAACTGACAGAATGGACCTCACAGGGTTGGATCTAGGGAAAAATGAGTTCATTTACTCACTAACTTAAAATTCCAGCGTGTGAATGCAACTCATTATATATGCGAACATGAGTTTTAAACTCACGTTTTCAGGCTGTATTATTTTTTAAAATCAAGGCTTAAAACTTTGGTGACTTAGTGTTCAGTTAAAATCATTAGTTTTTAAAATCCAAAGAGATAGAAGAATTGATTTTTCAGTCATGCTAAGTAGCACTTAAACTTTCACCAAATAGTGCAAATGTTAATCAATTACATCAACAAAATTTAATATTTCTAATCATGTTCTAATCAATACATGTAAATAATTACATCAAACCTTTCACATTCTCTTGCAATCAGTCCATAGGCTACAGATGAAACACCTGCACATCCATAACCTGGCAAAAAATGAGATTGGTACAATAAAAGTCAAATTAAGCAGTGGTCACTCATGTCTTATATGAGCGCTGGAGTGAAAATTAAGCCAGAGTAGTCAGCAATCAGAGGCAATTTTCTGACAACATGTTTGTTTCGGCCGACAAGTTAGTAGCTTGTCAGCTAAGGGGGTGGTAGTGAGTTGGCCAATGCTTCAAAAACTCACCTATCAAAACATTCAATTTGATAAAACGTCAGGTGCATGAACTTTAAACCTGATAAACCACTCCTCATTACAATTCCTTATATAAAGAACATTTAGTAATCACGAGGCCTGGCTTGCTTTTTTTGTATGCTTAGATATTACTCACACATTTTAAACCTTTGGTTGGACTCCAGAGGGACACGCTTTTTGTGGAATGTTTTTGAAGTCGTTCAAAAAACTAGCAGCACATGTTTTACTGGGTCTAAAAACACTAGGCTATCCCTTGTGTTTTTAAACTGACAAAACACTAGTACTGCTGCTTGTTTTTTAAACAGTACATCAATCATTTGCAACTTGGTTATCAATACTGTATGAGGTGCAATTGATGCACTAACCGGAGTGTACTGTAGGACCATTACCAGGAAACTAATAATAATAATAATAATAATAATAATAATAACAACAACAACAACAACAACAACAACAACAACAACAATAATAATAATAATAATAGTTTTTGCAGTTAGTTACTGCAGCGCTGCATTGTTAGCTGTTTTTTCAATTATTATTTAAATTGAATTTTTTAACAGATAGCTATTTATTAAATAAGTAACATGTACTACATTAAGATGTGTTGCCACAAGCTACTAGCAATCTAAAGATATGAAATTCTCTAATTTTTTGGGCTACTTACCTTGAATTGTGCAACCAAGAATTCCTAGAGAGCCCATTTCAGTAATAATGCTTTTGTCAAAATCTGTAAGGAAGGAAAACCTGTTACCTTTTGATAACTTTGGCAATGAAGGATAAAGTCTCTTGAGTTCCCATAATTTTACCATGAAAATGGTACAAGCTTAATGTCATGTTCTTCCAACCAGTGTTTGGTGTCACTGTCATGGAAAAATATTTTAATGCAATGTGTTGACAGGGGTAATTGGTGTTCTCAAAAACAGGCATATTAATTATTGAGTCACATATACTCCTTGAAACAGCTCTCTCAATGTTTTAAACTTAAGTTAGTAATTGCCAACCATTAAGTAGGAAAATTCCAAGTGTCTTTTCGAAATTAAGGCCTACAATTTGGGTCATTTAGTGTTTAGTTAACTAGTTTTGAAATGCAAAGAAGAAAAGGGTTTGATATTTTGATCATAGTACCACAGTGACTTTGACTTTCCCGCAATTGTTAACCAAAGATACAGTAAGGGGTGTGAGATAACCAATCCGAAGTTAAATGCCATGCAGGATCAATTTTTTCAACAATGAAACAGATCGGGCATCCAGGATAGCACAGAGGTGAGAGCACTCGCCTCCCACCAATGTGGTCCGGGTTCGATTCCCAGACGCAGCGTCATGTGGGTTGAGTTTGTTGGTTCTCTACTCTGCACTGAGAGGTTTTCTCCGGGTACTCCGGTTTCCCCTCTCCTCAAAAACCAACATTTGACTTGATTTGTGTTAATTGTTAATTTCAGTTTACAGTGTCCCCAATTAGCGCTCCTGCGCTAGAATGACTAGACACTTAAAGAAAGTTCCTAAGTTTCTTTCCTTTCCTTTCCTCTCCCTGCCCATGATGCTGAAGAATGATAATGATGATAATATTGTTCATGAGGGAGGTTCCTCAGCTGTCTGTCATATACCTCTGTTTGCCAGCACTTTCCAAACAAAGGGAGAGCTCATATCAGACCAGCTCCTAAGGTTTCGATACGAAGAAAACTATATCCTTCTCCGATATGCTGATTCCAAAGATAACTTTCCACTAAAACATAAATGGCATTACAAAATCTGAAGGAAATTTTACTGCTCTGCTAACCCTCTTTTCTGTTTGCCATTAGTATTCTTGGCATTAGCTTATCCTGGCAGTAATCCCTGAATTGATCTCTAACCATGATTTCTTCATCTGTCAAACAACTTTCCAAGCTCAATGGATCCTGCCAGTTGAATTTCACTGCAAAGGAATGCCAATCATCAGTTCATTGAAAAAATTAATGACCTAAAATTATGTGATGCACCTTTCAAAATATGACTGTAGCAAACAAATTATGCAGTTTCAAGCCTTGGTGAAAAATTCTAGTGTTTAACAAAAGAGTAAAGTAGGTTTTATTTCCCTGTGGTTTTTAACGATGTTAATGGAGGCTTGCGATAAAATATCACTTTGTATAGAAGCTAACAGTTTGAAATGATTAACCCATTGACACCTCAAATGCCCCCCCCCCC
>BLFO01004594.1:324361-331861 GCA_014634245.1 Montipora cactus | reverse complement strand
TAAAAAACGAGCAGCAGTGTTTTATCGGGGTTTAAAAACATGAGGCGTAGCTGAGTGTTTTTAGACTCGATAAAACACAAAGAGCGTGTCCCTCTGGACTCAAAACAATGGTTCAAGTTGTGAAAGGTTAGTATTAGCATCATAGGCTGTTAGGCTCATGAATTACTAAGGAGTTTTTTTAAGGTTGAAGTAAAGTAAAATCTTGTTATATTTATAAAATGTACCATTCCAGGATTGCTGTTTGCCTCTGTTCTAAACAGAGTCTTTGTACATTGTGTACAAATAAGTTGGACAATTTCATACACTTCAACCTCATTTCATTCGAATAGTTTTTATCCAAGACTCACTTTGAAACAAAGATAAGTAGCAATTCAGAAATGCACTATGTCAAGTTGTTCTTTCTTGATTCCAAGAATAGTTTATTATTTCAAAAGATGGTTAACCTCGTCTACATAAAAAAAGTATTGTGAAAGTGTACGATTTCAATAAAATTAATGTACAGTGTTTGTCAAAAAAAGTGATAGGCTCTTTGCAGGGACCGCTGAAGGTCAGTGGCTTGTATGAGATTTTTATGCACTGAATAATTATGGTTGGCTGATGGATGTGTGCTTTTTAGGTTCTGTTAATCCTCGCTCCATAGTTTCTCTTTTTCCTCCTTTGGAGCAAAATTAATGTAGATATACCTGACTTGTGTTCCTGGTCATTGTCGTGCATATTCATAGGCTACAATGTATGACTGAGAAAAACCTGGACATCACGTGCCATCACCAAAAACTAATTTCTTCGTTTTGCTTGAATTTCAACACTATGTTAGCTAAACACCAAGTGACCCAAGTTTTAAGCCTTGATTTAAAAGAGACAACGTACTGTTTATTCTAACTGGATTTTTCCTATTAAATGGCTGGATTGAGGAGAAAATGACATCAAAGACTCTAAAGTTTAAGAATGCAATGCTGGTCAGGTTTTAAGCAAACACACTTTCAAAATCTGAAGGAAAAAAGGAACTGATTTTTTTTCATCTTAGTAGCACTTTAAAGAAAGCAGCTCAACTATCAAGGCCAGTGGGGGGAAAAGTTATGGACCTACATGTAAATTATAAATAAATGTGCACGTCATCAAAGATGAATGGCTGTGTGTCTGCATATTTAGTCGTAGTTATGCTTGCGCCATTGAATTACATGTAGATGAGACACATTACCTTAGCTTTGTTGTAACACTTTATCATTAATTTTATCTTTATTGAAAGGCTCTAAGTAATCAAAAATACAGGGAATTGTATGAAGAATTCCAGGACGTTGGCCTAATGACTGGAGATGTGACCATCAACCCTAGCGCTAGTGCTCTTGTTATGACAACAGAGGTAAATAGATAACTAAACATAAATTACATGTACAGCATATGTAACTTACATCTCAGATAATGTAGAGGATGATTGTTGACATGTAAGCAGGATGCATGCTCAGAATCTGTCTTATAACCTCTCAGTACTTAAAGCTGCCTTGTTCCAATTTAGCTGCCTTGTTCCAATTTAAAAGCTCAAATGTCACGGATTATTTGTAACCCTACAACTGTACAATAAATATAGTACATTTTTGATACTGGTATGCAGCAATGACTTTTTAACCACTGTGACAATTGCTTGTAATCTTGCAATCTAGACAATGCTGTACCCATCATGCTCGCGTCAATTTGTCACGCAATATAGCCAATCAGGAATGCCCATTTTGGGAAATAAACCAATCATATTGCGAGAAAGTTATAGACGGCACATGCTCTTTCTCTGTGTCATGATTTTGCTCATGTTCTGATCAGAAATAAAAACTTTCTTTAGCGTTGAATATTGTGGTAAAAAAACAAATCGAAAGTGGTTCAGCATTGCTGCGCCTTGTTAGTCCACAACATTTTGTCCACTGTGATGACAAATATCATTGTTGATAAGAGTACAGACAACGCTGAACCACTTTTGATTTGTTAAATCTACCAGTAGATGGATTTCAAAGTGCACAGGTAACCTGTGTTTGCCAGTTTGCTTGTGAAAGCACCGCTGAAGGTTTTCCATAAATAGATTAATTTTTGAGCTCTAAAACTTAGAATACAGCTTATTATAATTTATAATAAAATTATTATGCTGGTGTTTATTGCTGCTGTAACAGAACACTTACCTTGTTTTTGTTTGCATAAATTTAGATTTTACGAAACATGCTTTACAGAGGTTCTGAGGTAAGGAATCCAGACATCTTATTGTCAGCTTCCTTATTATTTTTGAGTACAAAAGGGATCAGCAAAATAAAAATAAAAATAAAAATAAATAAATCCACTGCACTGTATTGTATTGTGAGAAATTTAACAAATTAAAGAAAATAAGTCTGCCAGTACTTGTGTCTAAAGAAACTGCTGAAAAAATGCCAAATGGTCAGGGTGTTGTACATCTAAGCTCGCAGCTAAATTACGCTGCAATTGTGCCCCATGTCTCCAAAGTGAACAAAAAGTCATGACTAGAAACAAAATAATGTTTTCATGTCTTTCTGTATTTTGGAAAATGTAGCAGCAAAGTGGCAAAGAACCAAGGTGAAGATAAGTCGCAAAGTTGTGACTTCTCTAGATATTTTAGTCACAAAGGGAAAAAAATTCAGTCGCAAATGCGACTGTGTTGGTTGCAATTTCGATCCCAGTGAACAACAATGAGCACGAGACTTTAAGTGTTATAAATTATGTCAAACCATGAAATAGGAGGTTTATTATTCCACCATGAAAAACTGTTCCAAAGCAGTGCTTTGCTTGTTGCCAATCAGTCACAAGGCACACAAACCTAGTTGTGCTTATAATTATTGCAGTATCTTAACCTTCTTGATGTAGCCCTACATGTACAGAAAAAGTGTTATTCTGCATACAATATTCAATATTTAAGTTTATTGAAACTCGTACAACTAAAGAGCAAATACTGTGAAAGGTAGTCATTCCAAATGCATGATAAGCAAGACGGGAGCAAAAGTAACTATGGCAACCCTGATATATCTGTGGAATACTTACCAAACCAACACTTACAATGTACCTGCTAAGATGAAGGAGAAAGGAATGGGGGCCTTTCAGAAACTCGAAGCAAACATTTCAACTTGAGGCTTGGGGTATAAAATTTATTGTCAGAGGAGAAAGGGTTGACGATGAGTGAAATTATGTGTTGTTAACAGAGTAAAATCTGCAAGTGTCGCTCTTAGGATGGAATGGGTTTAAATGCTAATTGGGGAGACTGTGAATGAAAGAAAAATCACATGAAATAAGATAAAGGGGTGGTTTACATGTGTGATAAGAGGGTAAAATTGGAAAACCCAGAGAAAAACCTCTTGAAGCAAACCATAGGGCCAAAAAAATCAACCCTCGTAATGAGGGTACAGAGTCCAAGAATCAAACCTGGAGACATGATAGTGGAAGGGGTGACGGCTTTCTCTCACTACTGTGGTCTACCAACATTGCTCCCCATTCAAAATTTTCAAACCACACCAGAAAAGCAAACAAGTTCCATATCATAGTAAAGTCAGCTTCTTTCAGCACCTCACTGTATTTCATAACATCACACAAGTGGAAAATTTTTCCACACGGGCTGGCAAGTCATGCACATGACTGAGCAAGGCTGTGTTCACAAGTTAAAATTATTTCTGCATGACTACCACATGGCTACGGCACAGAATTCTGGTCATACATGGAAAGCGGTTAGGTATGTTTTCCCGTGAGAGGTCACAAATCTCTACATCGCCTTAAAAATCCTTTGCCTTCTGAGAGACCTACAGGCGTATGTGTACTGTTCCTTTTTCTTATGCCAGACGATTTTACTCATTAATTGGGAACCTATATGGGGCTAAATTTAATGTTCTATGCACGTTACCTGTATTGGTACTATCGAGGTCTGCTCTGAAAGACTACTATGCCCTCTAAGATATTGAATTAGTTGCTGCTTTTCTCTTTGTGCAGGTAATGAGAGAAGTAGCTTGGGTTGTGTTTGATGAAATTCACTACATGAGAGATAAAGGTATAGTATGCAATTTTGAAGTAATACACAGCAAAAGAAAATTTTCAATTCAAGCATTTTTTTTACAATCGTCGTCAAACAAGCCAAGAAGAGGTTTTACTTCAATTTTGAAATCACAAGTGAATTATAGCCATTGCTTTGAGGATCGAGACAATCATTTTACGATTTAATCAAGTCCACTTGCGATTTAGTAACTCAAGGCAGTGTTGCTTGCATGATTTTAGTTGGAACAAAGTTGTTTTCCCTGCAAAGAATGGAAGCAGCTTCTACATGTATTCTCTGATAGCATCAGAGTTGGCAAGGGTTTACCAAAAAAAGCAAGACAGTGTAACATAATACTGGTAGTAGATCTATGATATCTTGTTTTGACCTATGTCACTCCCAAATGACCATAGTTGAAGTAGAACAAGATTCTCTCTGAAATTGTATTCTGTTACAAGTCAGTAATGTTTTGGTAAATGTGTCCCTTCAAGCAAAAATGTACACTGATGGTTTTCAATTTCAAGAATGTCTTATAAATAAGCTGATTGGTGTGATTTCAAATTGGTAAAGTGTTGGAAGTGTTAGAAAATATTTCGGGAACTTGCTACACTCTTTGTAATTGAAACAAAGTGATTGACCAATATTGGTTAAGAGTACCTTATCACAAGAGCATTGTGAGAATTGCATTTGATGTCCTTCCAGGCCCATTCCCTCTTGCATGAATGCTTTTTCTTTTACAAGGCAGCCTTTTTGTTTGCTGGCTAAGGTACGTATAACTGTGTTTTGTTTTCAGAGAGGGGTGTTGTTTGGGAAGAAACAATTATCCTCCTACCAGACAATGTTCATTACGTGTTTTTATCTGCCACAATTCCAAATGCCAGACAATTTGCAGAGTGGATTGCTCATCTTCATAAACAGGTAAAGCTTTTTCCTACAGTTAAGGAGCTTACATGTACATGTAAATACCATTGAAAAATAAGCTCACTTTTCTTTGCTTGCATCTCAGTGTAATACTTAACCCTTTCACTCCCAAGAATGCCACTTATAGATTTTACTCTGTCTAACGCCAGACGATTTTACTCGTCAATGAGGAACCCCACAGGGGTGAAAGGGTTAACAGTGCTGGAAATAACAGTCGGTCATCGGACATTGTCCGACCAAATTTTGAAAATGTCCGGCCAATTTCACATTATGATCGGACAAGATGACCGAACATCTCACCAGCACATCTTGAGTTATCTTCTACAAGGCGTTGTCAGTCAATGTTTTATGTTCGGCCCAATTTGTCAAATGTTCGACCAAAAGGAAGATTTGAAAGGACATATGTCCTGTGAATAAAGAAAAATTATTTCCAACACTGGTTAACAACAGCTAGATTCACTCAAAAACTATGTCCCCATTAAGAAAAATTGATTCAAAATCAAACTATTTATGTCTGATCATCTCCATTGGGGGCAATAAGGACTAATATAATTATATATATATGTATCTAAATAAGGCTTGAATGTGGTAAACCACATACCGTGGTACCCGGTAAACCACACAAGTCATACTATACCACCACAGCTGCTTGTGCCAGACAACTCTGGCTCAGCTGCTTATCTTGGTTAAAACTTGGTGTTGCGGATTACAAACATATGCCAATTATCCCTCTATTACATAGTAGTGCTGCTTACTGGTGTAAAAGCATGTACAGTGTGTGATGACATGGTTTGGTCATGGTTTCTTGGGTTCCATGGTTTGTTGGTTTCATTTGTTTCACTGGTTTTGTTGGTGTCATTGTTTCACTGCTTTCTTGGGTTTCATGCTTTGGTTGCTTTCATGGTTTTACTGGTTTCGTAGGTGTCATTGTTTCACTGTTTTTTTGGTTTTATGCTTTCGTTGCTTTCGTGGTTTCACCTGTTTCATGGGTATCATGGTTTCATTGGTTTTGTTGGCATCATGGTGTGATGGAACCAAGTCAATGACAATGGCAAAATGTACTGAGAATCTGGACAACAGTTGTATGATACCGTACTTATTCAGCTATAAGCCGAGCGATTTTTACACAAATCCTCACTCAATTTGGGAAAATTTGATACTGTAGAAGGGGTCTCGGCTTATAGCCGAGTATTTTTGATAAAAAGAATTTTCTCAGCAAATTAAAAGAGTAACAAATGAACGTGTATTCACTTACAAGCCGAACTAAATTACTTGTAAAATGAAGAGAAGTTGTTGTTGGTGTAATATGGACTTTTATTACTTGGTGGCTCGTAAAGGAGCCCTTCATGTTGTTGTGTGATCGGGATCGATCTTATTGCTTGTCTTCTTCCTCGCTGTCTGTCTCTAATTCGTCGTCCATTTCCTCGTCTTCACTTTTTTTTGGTTCTGGAATATTCTCGTCCAAGACTGTATCGTCTTCTGTGCCGTCGAGTGCGTTATAGAGGTGCCACAAGTCGTGAACGAACGCCTCACACGTTTCCTGTGAGGTCAGTAATTGTTTAATAATATTCATCACCTCACGATCGCGTCGCTTGTTTGTTTCTTATCTTTCGTGTTCATTTGATTGCTTTGAGTATAATTTTTCAGTCAATGTCAATTTGTATTTTAAATTACGAAAATTCCATAGTCGATAATACACATCAAGACCTAAAATAGGTCTCGGCTTATAGCCGAGTATTATGCATTTACAATTCGTGTCAATCAAGTTGATTTTTTCAGTAAGAAGTTTGGGGTCTCGGCTTATAGCCGAGCGCGGCTTGTAGCCGAATAAGTACGGTATTTCCTGTCACACGTAATAAAGTTGCTAATTTAAGCTATACTCCAATTATGCCTCCGTTCAAAATTCCAGACACAAGCGTTTGAAATGCAAAGGTTCCACCTAATAGCAAAATCAGGCTTTCTCGCGACCTTACTGGCTCTGCACACGCGATTGGCCACACAAGCTACGTAAAGTGGTCTGTGGATTCAAGAGTATTCTGTTGGCTATGCTGCTTGTATCTTCCAACTACCTTAAATTAATAAGAGAGGCAAATGTACAGGGAAGACGTTAAAAGCGAAAACAAAAACACGTACTTACTCTGTTGATTTTCAGGTAAATATGGTTTTCGGCCTTTTAATTTTGGCGCATTACGAGAGTAATGTTAGCAATTGAATAACCTTTTTCTAGTATGTGCTTTGATATCGCTTTTTGATTCTAAAGTCACTGAAATCATAAAGAGGAAGGGGACGACTTTTCATGGAAACTAATGACCGCTTTTCGCTGACATCAGGCAGTGGCTACACCGTGGCTCAATAATTAATCTCACTTTGTAATAGCCTGTGTACATCCGCCCGCTGCACCAAATTAAAAATGTTTGAGCTAGAGAGCGGGCAGCTCTACGAAGGCTACTGACTGTATAGCCTTACACGTACGAAAAGCAATTTAAATTATATGCCGCCTGCCGCATACTGGAACACACACATACAGCGCCTCATGTATACACGTATATTGAACATGCGGATTTTTTAAATAA
>BLFO01004594.1:308032-323312 GCA_014634245.1 Montipora cactus | reverse complement strand
CTGATGTAATCTTGGGTTCCACCCCTAAATTTGATGACACTAGATGTAATGGCTCTTCTGTTGGCATGTACAGTATAACACTAAGAACGACATAAAGAGCAGCCAGTGTGAACCGAAAAAGGGTAAAAGATCCTCTTATGCAAAATGAGAAGGACTCTGTGTACCCTGTGCGCACTTCACTTACGAATTCCAGTTATTGTTTCATTTTTACAAAATATTGCCACCAAAACAAAAATAAAACTCATTGTTACATGACTTCAGAAGGTGGTCCATATTACTGACAGGTCGCCTTCTTCTGGCATTAGTATGATGTCAGCACATTAATGATACTCAGTTCTATATCTGGAGTATCCACAATCTTGGACAAACCTTATTGGGAAAATGTGACGCTATAATTTGTCTGTGTGATAAAGATTTTAATTCTTCCTACTTTGCCCCCTCCCCACATTCCAATGTCGGTTAAAAAACGGTCAAAGGCTTGCACAGTGTGTGAAACCATGTGACTAGTGAAACCATGAAACCAGTGAAACCATGAAACCTGCGATACTATGAAACCTGCAAAACCAGTGAAACCATCAAAACCATCGAAACAAATGAAACCTGTGAAACTATGAAACCTATGAAATTGTGACATCTACGAAACCAGTGAAACCAGTGAAACTATGACACCCACGAAAGCAGTGAAACCATGAAACCAACAGAATCATGAAATCTGCGAAACCGGTGAAACTATGACATCCTTAAGACAAGTGTAACCATGAGACCAGTGAAACCAAGAAACCCATGAAACCAACGAGACCTTGAAACCCAACTTAAACCATGAATTATGACCAAACCAAGACGAAGTAGTCTAATACCCTGCACATGCTGTTACACCAGTCAGTCGTTCTACTATGCAACAGAGGGATGTCTAATTAGCATATAATTATAATTTATTTGTGATGTGTAGCACCAATTTATAATCCTTCTCTTCTTTTGTCAAAGTCTGGATCAAAAACTTTGTACATATCATTTATCCCTGCAGCCTTGTCACGTTGTCTATACAGATTTTCGACCCACTCCTCTTCAGCATTACATTTATCCTTCTGGTGGTGATGGATTGTTTCTGGTGCAAGATGAGAAGGTAACAATCCCTGTTTACTAAACCCAACTGTAGAGAACCTGAACTATTGGGCAGTCAGCAAAATAATTATGTGATATAATATAGAGGATATTACATGGCCACATGGGGATACAAATTTTATCTTCGAGTGCTGAAAGTATAATTATCTCACAAGTGGGCCAAGCGAACGAGTGAGAGATACTTTCAGCATGAGAAGATAAGATTGGTATGGATCCCCAAGCGGCCATGTAATGTTCTGTTTATTTCATAGATATTGATGAAATGTCTAGATTTAAAACAACTTGATTTACTCGTTTTCGAAATGATGAAAAAGTGGTCATCAATCGCTAAAACATGCATGTTGTGTAACATGAAACAAGATATGAAAGTAATGAAAAACAAATCATGATAATGTAAATTTTGCAATAAAAATGTTAATGTAGTAGAGAAGAATTATATTAAAAGCACAAAAGTATCTTACAATGAAGAGGAAGCTTGCGTTTTATTGGAGAAGATTCGTGTTTGTTACCATGACGACACCTATATTCTCACATCTGAAAGATAAAAATGATTATGTTCACTGCGTGCGGTGAAGATATGATTTTTAGTAAAAGGAGAAATCCTAGTGTTTCATCAGTATCTATTATATTAATTTAAAAATTATTATTGGATGTTATCTGTACAGAAGGTGTTCAGCGTATTTGTTTGACCTGTTAGACAGTGGGCAGATTGTTCCCCTGAGTGAAGGCCACACCCCTGAGGGTTGATCACTGGGATGGCATAGGAGGACTTCCAATCAGGGCATAATAGGTTATATCAGTTATGTAAATACACTAGCATAAATTATCTTTGTGCAGGCTTGGTGTATCTAAATTAGGATGCAAAAGGGTTTTATCTTAAGTGAGGAATAGCAAAATTATGTGTTGTACAAGTCATGGTATTTTGTTTTGTTCAGAAAGACATGTATGTGAAACTTTCCATTTTAACCAAAGTAGTACTAAGTTTGCGAGGAACAGATGCAGTCTTTAAAAAAAGTAGAATGTGAGCACCTTTGTGAGACATTCATACTTGTTGGCGTAATCGAGCTGGGTCATGGTAAGTCTTCAAAAACCTCATTTACCACCCTAGTGCAACCTGAAGTGTGTTGTTTTTATTTTCAACTAACCAGGGTGATTTTCGGGAAGAAAATTTCCAGAAGGCAATGGCTGTTATACGAGAAGGAGGAACAGAGCCTGGGCCCCAGAGAGGAAGGAAGGGAGGGACAAAAGGTTAGAAAAGATGATGATTTTTGATTGACATGTAGCTATAGAGAGAAGCAGCTTTAATAATGAAATTGTGCACTTGACTTCTCCTGTAAAGGGCTTTTTAGGGTCAATGGAACAAAGGCAACAAAATTAATCTTTAAGAACCTTAGCTGGTGGGAGGGTGACCAATAAAAATTGGCTATTACATGTATTCCCACTAGCACAGAAGAAAAGTAGGATAAGCAGGAAGCGGTTAATTAGTCACTGTGCCTAAACGAGAAAGTTTGGTCATAGTGAATTGAAAGGTTTCATTTGATTTTTGTGGATTGCTGTGTCTTCTTCACCCTCCATGAGGATTGGGCAGTTCAGGAGTCAATTGGTTAAATCAAAATGTCAGGGGAAGATGAACATGTCATTTCTCTATTTGTTCTAGGTCCTTCAAGCTGTTTTAAAATAGTGAAAATGATAATGGAAAGGAATTTTCAACCAGTGATTATCTTCAGCTTCAGCAAGAAAGAATGTGAAGCATATGCTCTGCAAATGTCAAAACTTGAATTCAATTCAGGTCAGTTTTATAAAAATAATGGACAAGTGACCTTGTTGCCATGATAACAAGGGGTGTATGGTGGTGATTACCATCTAGGTTGACTAAGGTACAGCCTTCAGGGGTTGTTTGTTACACAGCAAAGCTAGCCTAAGGTTCCAATTAAACAATAGGGGGCAAATATGCTAGTTTTAAGAACATCAAATTTCCAAGGGGCAACTATCAGACCGATGGTTCCGAGACGTAAACACTCTATTGTCTTTATTGTTCACTACTAAATTTTCTTCCACGCGCCAGCTCAAAAATCATGTTGAATTATTTTCAACTTTAAAAGAAAACAAATGAAAACCCTCTTAATACAATTTCGATTGTTTATTTTCCATAAGGCCGCTTGTTTACAGAGGTATTTTCAGCGGACGACTACTATCCATCCGGGTATTTTCCTCGGACGGGCACTATGGGCTGATAGTGTCTGTCCGTGGACGAACACTATTGCGTCACGTGATCAATTTAAACCAATAAGAATCGGAGAAAATTTAGTGGTGAACTATAATGATTTATAGTGCTTGTTGATGCAGTGCTCGAAGTAAAATAAAAAATCCAGGCTGTCCGTGTTTCAAAAGCCGGGCAACTAAACCTGTCCAGTAAATTTGTTGCCCAGATAAATGCTTGGTTGCCCATTGCAAAACCAACCGCAAAGGGTTAAATGCATACTGTGTTGAGATGCAATCGCATGGCGTTGGAGCTTGAGTATCCCATAGTTCTAAGTGTCCACCTGGGGTTTTTTTGTGGAAGTCTGGGTTTGAGTTTAAGCATTTTCAAAATGGAGTCTTCAATCTCCATCACCAGGTACATGTGAATTTTCCTATCTGACAATTTTTTTGTAAAAGCCACAGATATTCAAAACACGGGAAAATGCTCAACTGTGGCAAATTAATTATTATTGTTAACTTCACACCACACTACAGTATCAGACATTGACAACAGAAAACCGTCGAGTGAGTCGGGTGCTGTTGATGCTATTTTTGGCTGGGTTGTCCGTTGTTTTTTCTTTGGACAACCAACCTTTTCATTTTACCACAAACTAGTCACCCGGTAAACTTTCTGGAAAACAGAACACAGCTCAGTTGACAAAGCACTGTATCAAGTTACTGCCTATTTGTTTATTTGCACATGCTCCACTTTACCGGTAATAAACTGAGAAGTAAATACTGTTACGTAACAATAAATTACAAATTATCAAATAGATGTTTTGCCCTATTCCCTCTAATAGACAACAAATCAAACACAACTGGTCACTTGTCAAAAAGGGGAACTGACTGCTGCACAACGATTTGCTGCTATTCTTCGAACCGCAGCAAATAACAATATTTTACAGTTGTGTGCTTAGTTACCTGGCCATTGAATGAAAGTGAGGCTAGAATTGACCTTGCTGTGATAGAAACCTCACTGATTTTCATAATTATGTAAATACAAACTTATAAGCACGAGAATAACATCATTAACGTAACGTAAGAAAAGTAGGGGAGGTCTTTATCATAACAAGATCAACTCCAGCCTCAGTTTTATGTAAAGGACAGGCAACAAAACTCATTACTGTAAAAAGGTCCATCACAAAGTGTGCTGAAGACATTCCTCCTGGTAGTCAGAGGGAGATTCGAATGTGACGCAACCACACACAGTCCATCTCCATAACCACTGAACCATAGCACTCCCCTGGTGAAAATCTTCGAAGGATCTTTAAGGAAGGATCCTAACAAAGATCTTGGAAAAGATCCTCAAAAATCTTGCCAAAGATCCTTGAACTTTAAGGATCTTTGTGGATCCTTCCTGAATGTTACCAAGGAATTTCAAAAATCCTCAAGGATCTTCATTATTTTAAAAGATCCTTTGAGGATCTTGTTAAGGTCTTTGCAATCTTTATTAATCTTACCAAAGATCTGCAAGGATCTTCAATAATCTCACCAAAGATCTTCAAAGATCCTGATCTATCCTTCAGGATCTTGTCAAGATCTATGAGATTATTTTGGGTATATTCAGTATTCGTACCAATGATCTTCAAGGATGTTTGTGGCTTCATTAAAGAACCATGATTACTGCCAATTATGGCTTTGATTCTTCTCAGGGTAAAGGTAAGGATGTCATAATGGAAAACCCGAAACATGCTATTTTAAAGTGAATTTGTAAAATGGCCAATTCCTATTGACTACCGTGAACAACAACAACAATATGGCACCAACATCATTTAAACTCCCTTTATTTGCATAGATGTGCTTATCATTGTCAAAATCATAAAAAATTTGGGGATTAAGGATATAATTGAAGGGCTGAAAGCAAAAACCTAGTAAGTGACTTGTAATGTTGGGCCAATTTTTAGTTTTGCACAAGACTAACCCAAATTTTGCAAGTTGACTGGAAATGAACTTAAGAACATTGCTCTGGTATTGTTTTTATCGGATTTAAACTTTATTTTTAAGAAATAAGCTATGAAAAAAAGACTATCGGCTTTGCATTTGAAAACAATGGGATCAGCAAAGTGACACCTGCCTTTTAATAGCATAAGCTAATACAACTGCGTGTGTTGGTAGCTCATCCGAATGATGCGCACAGTGAAGTATGCAACAGCTTGGTGGTTCGAGCCACTGACCGGACTTGTTATTTTTCTTTTGTTTGCACAGAGCTGTTTCTCCTTTTTTTCTTTTCTTGTTTTTCGCTGCGACTTTATCAATCTTCGTGAAATTTAAGTAACACGAGATATGCGCAAAAAATAAAATAAATAACTCTGATCAGTGGCTCAAACCACCAACCTGTGGTCTACTTCGCTGTATCATTCGTATCATTCGGTTGAGCTACTGACACACGCAGTTATAGGAGTTTTTGCTATTAAATTTTAATCGAACAATGAAGGGTAAGTGCCGCTTCTCTGATTCCATTGTTTTCAAATGCAAAGCCAATAGTATTTTTGCATGGCTTATTTCTCGAAAAAATAAAGCTCAAATCGCATAAAAAAAAATTACCAGTTGAGAGCAATGTTCTTGAGTTCATTTCCAGTCAACTTACAAAATATGGGTTAGTTTTGAGCACTAAACTTTGGCCGAACATTACATCACTTACTAGGTTTTTGCTTCCAGCCCATCTATAACAGCATGTCCACATAATACTGAGGCCAGTTGCAACTCCGCAATAACTATTCTTTTTTTCCTTCCCTTGTGAAAAAGAAATGTAAGTCATATATTTAATACTACAGTAAGAAAAATTGCTTGATAACGGTACAGTAAAAACCTGCATATAAGAACCAAGTTTTTCCAAGCTAGGCTAAGGTTAAGCTACAGACTGTACTCAGGTTCTTATTTTTAAAATAGAATAAAAGTTAATAATGAGGTCTTTGTCATTGGTGGGTATGGCCTATTTTGGGCCATTTCTGAAGTTTGTACAAAGCTCTGCACAAACAACATTAAAACAATGGTACGACGTTGCTGCTGGGAAAACAAGGTACTGACTAGTAGAATTTGTTATATTAAATTTGTGTATTCAGTGTTTCACTGAATTTCTAAAAACAAAAACCAATTTCAAAATTGTAGGCTAAAACAGGTCATTTAAAGGGGTGTAAATGGACTGTCTTAGCCCAATAGGTTCCTACATGTGAAAGTTCTTATATTATGTGGGTTCCTGTTTTGTTTTTGTACACCCTCATTGCCGTCACTGTAGTCGTTGCATAATAGGGAGTTTAAGCAAAGATGACGGCTATGGCTACGGCAATGCCACAAAGCAAGAATATGATTGGTTAAAAAAGGAAAAATGCTTGTGCTGCACGTGCAACACGAATTTCTGTCATTTCTCTGCCGTACTCCACAAAACTTTAGGTTTTGACGGCAACGTGAGCATATAACCACGAAAGAGTCATTATTTTTCAGTTTTGACTTTAAAACCGCTTGTACCCATTCAGTTACAGGATAGTTTGCCTGTATTGTATAAGGTGAACAAGACGGAATAATCGCGAAATAGTTGCGATAGCGCTAAGTTATATTTTGGACTAACGCTTTCGTTGCCGTTGCCGTCGTCTTTGCTTAAACTCCCTACTAATGCCTAAGGAAAGCTTAGCTTATAGGATTAGAGTAACTATAACATTTTTTTCCCTTTGTACCTAAGCTTTGTTTCCTCTGGAAAAATACGGTTTAAAGATACTTGGATACAATAATCAAGACAGTGACAACTTAAGCACAGATGGAGTTTAAAACAAAAGAAGCATTCTGGGTTCTCATTGCTTACATAACACAATATCATGGAATTTGGTCACTAATTACAGGCCACTTATCATGAAATTTCATGCACCATAATCCAGAAGAAATCTGTGCATTCAATGGAAGTGTCAACATTTGGCTGTTTATGTAGGAACACTCAGATTCAATGTAAAGGCGGCTAAATATGAGATACAAATTAAAAACCCTCAACTTGGTGCGTCAACATTGTTTCGTTGCAAGTTTGGGTCAATGTTTCCCGTTTTTCACCTTGCATTATCATCTTGTCGTGCAACAAGAACATTTGTTGCGGGTTGAAGAAAGTTGTTGCGAATAGTAGAGCATGGGTCTACTCTGAGGAACAAATTTTGGCTTTGTTGCTCGTTTTTCATCAAGCTCGCAACTTGTCACGCAACAAATGTGCTTGTGTACTAGCAAATCAACCAATCAGCGCGCTGCATTTCTTCAACCCGCCACAAATGTTTTTGTTGCGGGTCAAGTTGATCATGCAAGCTTGCAACGAGGGTTTTTTGTATCTCGTATTTCGCCGCCTTAACTAAATCAACCGTTGTTTTGCGTTTTAAGCCGGGATAATTAAATTCTATGTGTTGTCAGGATGGTCCTCCTTGTCAACCCCTATAGCTTCGCTATCGAATTTCTCTCGCCAATAGTTTTCCCTCACTTCCGCATTTCTTCTCTTTTGTTGCTCTTCCCTTAGTTCTTCAAGCAACTCCTCCCTCGAAAGAAACCGCTTGTTGCATTGAGGTGTAATGGACTTCCTCTTTGAACGGTGCTTTTGGTTTTGGGAGTTAACACTTTTTAACCTCCCACAATTTCTGCAATTTTCTCCATAATTGCTAAGGACTTGACAACACCCTGAATATACTCTTGTCTCTGGCCGCTTTGCTGGGTCTAAAAGGTCGGTTAGTTGACCAACTGTGTAATGGGAAAGGCTGGTAATGGATTGATCTTCTTCAAGAATAAATCCAAGGCAGATGGGGACGCTGTTCAAGTATTGCAGGATCAATGAGATTTCTTCTGCTAGTGGTGCACCTTTTGTCTCGTCAATTCTTAGTACTGAACCCAAATCAACCACACAACCATGGGATCTGATCTTGTAAATCGGCCTACAGGAGGCCTCGTTATGGGGTAGTTCCACCAGCATTTCCAAGCTCAAACGCTCACCTCTAAATTCTCTTTTTTCTCTTCGGAAGAAGGAGAAACGGTATGCATTATCAGCTTCTCCCATCCACCCTTGGGGCAATGACACATCATCCAGCTGTAGAGCCATCTCTTTTACTTTTGCTGCAGCAGTGAGGCTTGGTGTTACCCTCTTTAAATTTAAATACCCACTTTGACGAGCATTACGTGGGCCCCGTTTTACAAACTTAACTTTTGCACCCCAAATATCCGTTACGATACAACCAACTGAGTTAGTCGACAACGAGTTTGACCACTCTCGATTTGCCTTCTCTGTCAGACTATGCTTGATTATGTCGTTTGTAAAGGTAAGGCTATCCTCTGAGTATTCGTAATTGGATAGAAGCCTATGAGAAATATATTTCGAATAAGCATATGCATTTCCCAACACGCAATTTCAAAATTCAAAATGTGTTCAAAATTCACGCAGATCTGTACCAAACTCACCAGAATTTCCAATGTGGGGAATATCCCGAACTTTTGCGGCGTTTCGGAGAGGAATCACGTTCAATTTCAAGCGATCTCTTTGCCTTTGATGACATGTTCACCCGCGCAGAATACACCGTATTCAAAAATGGCGGTTTTCGTAAATGGTGCTTCTGTATCGTGCCTTCAATATTCAGCCGTCTGGGAACAACAACTTGGTTGGTACTTTAAGTAGGGTTATTAAAGTGTATCATAATAGTATGTAATTCACTTAACCGAGGAAGATTTGGAACCAGTGTCTACATCCAAAATGGCCGACTGTGTGGCAGCTCTTCGCCAGCTTGTTGAAAAAGAATTACAAAACATCAACAGCAGTGTATCAACAGACCCCTTGGAGGCTTTAGAGAAAATCGACCAAGTTATCGTTGCTGTTAATTTCTTGGCTTCTGTTGTACGGTTGGTTGCCTTAGGATATTTATGGAGACATTGGGACATTCCATTTTTTATCCGCACCCCCCCTATGGAAGGCATTTTTCCGAAAGGTCCCTTTTGCTCTGAAATCAGATTCCGACAGGTCCCTTTCACCTCTGAAGTTAGATTCCGACAGGCCCCTTTTACTCTGAAGCTTGATTCTGACAGACCCGTTTTTGTATAGAACAAAGACTCCCGATTCCGACCCCCTAAACTGGAGCAGAAAATCCAGATTCCGACAGGGTCCTTCTTGACATTTCAAAAAATGCCTTCCATAGGGGGGGTGCGGATAAAAAATGGAATGTCCCATTTCAGCTGCAAGACGTATTTAAGAAAACTTGAGCTCATCCTCATTACGAACTCCTCAAGTCAACAGCAATATGCCAGGACATCCTTCTTATGAAATTGGCGTGGACCAGTTAGTCCATCATAGACTTAAGATTTACAGTTCCACAGATTGCCAGGTTACTTCACGTATCCTAAAGAACCATTGAGCGGCGTCTTGCTGAATATGGCATCTCATCAAGGCCATTCTCCACCATGATGGATGAGGAGTTGGATGGCCAGGTTAGAGACATCAACCCGTACGAAAATTCTGGACGAGACGCGGGCGAGATTCGGGCCATAAAAAGTCTCGCTGATGAGCGATACAGAGCCTGACGATAATCAGCCTGACAGGAGCGATAAAAATTGAACGATAAATGAGCGAGAGTGGAGCGGGACATTTGTACTACTCTGACATTTGGACGATATTCTGAGCGATAAACGGGCGAGATTCAGGTCCATAAAAAAAAAAATCACGCTAATGAACAATACATTTTTATGGGCGTGACGTTAGTTTATGGCTTATAATTTTGGGTGTTACGAAAATTAAGACCTAAGACCTGGTCTTAGCTTTCGTGAATGCAAGTCAGTTCGATCGAAAGCCGCGCATATTACTTCGCGCAAACATTACACAACACAAGAACTTTTATTATCTATACGCTTGCAAAACTGTAGTTTTTATAAACATTTACTCTTCGATCGAACTGACTCTTGCGTTCGATCGAACTGACTTTTGGTTTCGATCGAAACGAACTTCGATCGAAACGACCGGTTACCGCTTTCGTAGTACGAAAACTACAATCCCGCTCTTAGTTTTCGTACGAAAACTAAGACCCTTTGTTAATAGCGGTAATTACGGCAAAGAAAGCCGGGAAAACTTACCGCTACTCAGAGATTTGGGCGCTGTATGTTGTTTCCTCACACGATTAAGTTTAAACAGACACAACGCCACGAGAAGCTTGAATGTTGTGCGACCTTGCGCGACAGAAAAAAAAGTGGCATTTATTGGCACGGAAACTAAAGATAGGGTCTTTCGGAGAACGAGAAACTCTGTCTGTTAACCCTTTGGTTGTAACCACTAAAAATGTGATGCACGCATTCTTCTGTCAGCACACACATCTTCCAGTTTCAAAACAAGTCCACAATTTAGCCTTAAGTCACGCAAACAGTAAACGGATGCTCGTAGATGGTCAATTTTATTATGATGCCTGATAGGGGACTGAATAGTTTTACATGTAAGACAAGTGATTTTCTGTAAGTTTCTCCGTATTTATCTGACTCACAAGCTTAGTTCTCAGGTTATTACAATGAGGATATGAAGTATCATCTGTCAGGGGTTGAGGGTACATCGCGCTATCCCGGTACTTTGACGCATTATTTATAAGAAACATTGAAATCAGTATAAAGAAAAACAAAATAGGCCATAATTGAAACTATGCCTACTTTAATAGTGCCATTATAAATTTTAAACTAGAAAATCCCCTGCCTGCCACTCCCCCCACCCCAATAGACAGTACCACTGTTTTTTGTTTGCGTGACTTACGGCGACATTGTGGACTTGTTTTGATACTGGAAGCAAAATAACAAATGTGTATCGACAAAATAATTCTTGTATCACATTTTTAGTGGTTACAACCAAAGGGTTAACTGACTGAGTTTATCCTTATTCGAAAGATACTATCTTTAGTTTCCGTGCCAATAAGTAAGCGAACGATCCTCGACCGAGACCAACTGCAGTAAACATGACCCTTGTCATCATTGCGTGGACAGTCATGTAAGACAGAAACATGTTTCAGTTTAAGGTAACTTAAATAAAAAGAATGTACCAGCTTTTAGCATAGAACAAAATGCAACTGAAGTCATTCAAAGTGTCCATAATAAGGTAGGCATGTTAGTAGCCAGGTTTCCACAGTGATCTGTGATCAGATAGCGAGGTCGTTTCTAGTTTCTCATTTAATTTAAATCTTCATACATTGTTTAAAGTCTATTTCATAAAAGAGAAAATTGTTTCCAGCAATATTAATTAGAGCAAATAAATGCTGTTTTGATCTCGTTGATTACTGTCCTAAATGGGAAGAAAAAGCTCTGCATCTCTGTAGAGATTCAGATGTTTGGTGAAATGCACAGTTACGTTAAACTGGCAGGTTAGTTTTGCAGGTTGCAGGTTGCAGGTTGCAGGTTGAAATTTACTGTGACTGTTACATGAATAGCTAACCTTAGGCCTAATTAGGCCTAAAGAAACGTTTTTAGGCCTAAGGAGGCCTAAAGAAACGTTTTTAGGCCTAATTAGGCCTAAGGTTAGCTATTCATGTAACAGTCACAGTAAATTTCAACCTGCAACCTGCAACCTGCAACCTGCAAAACTAACCTGCCGACGTTAAACTGAAACGCGCGCCAAAAGCGGTTACAAATATTTAATTATTGATAGCCAAAACTCAAACATTGCTCCTCCCTATTAAAGGTTTTCCGTCCAGCGACAAGCAATTCCTATCATTAAAAAATTATCCTCCGTTTTGGGCAAGCAGGATAATGCTGTCTTGAGGTAGCTACATGTACATGTAGATTGCTTCTCCTGAACGTACTTACCTCTCCGGATGCGGGTGGGTATCACGCTAAATGTATCACTTGGAAAAAATATCCAGCCATATACGTATTTTAGCTCAAAATTCAGAGCGGTAAAAAATGGTTTGCTCACCTTTTACCCGGGGACGGACTACACGTACAGAAATGCAGCAAATAATGTCGAATAATATAATACATTAGAACGACAGCCAGAGTTAAGTAACTGATTTGCATTTTTGAGTACTCCCTGATCTATTTCTACTAATCTTTTCTTATCGAATAACAAGTAGGGAGCACTTATGTATCGAATAACAAGTAGGCAGCCTGAGTTTCGCCGATAATACAGCGTGACAAATGTCTCGTTACTGTGGTGTAAATGAATAAACTGGGGTTTCACTGTTTCTCGCTCACTCACGCCACACTATCGGCGATATCGAACCAAACTAATGTCTGGCTCAGTCGCACAAGCGCGACAAAATGGTTGTCTCGCTTTGTCTCGCTCAGTTCTTGCCGTAAAAACAGCTTTATGGCCCGAATCGGGCCCGAATCTCGCTCATTCAGGCCACAAATTTTCGTACGGGAAGTTCTCTCATCCTAACTGTGGATCAAAGAATCTGGCTGGTTTCCTTGCATCTTGTAGCATAAAAGTACCCAGAGAAAGTCTGAGGCAATCTCTGCAAAGAGTTGACCCAATCGGAATCAGAGCTGTTCACATGTTTATTCTGTAGTCTCGTCCTCTTGCCCTATGGCATTTTGACAGAAACCATATGCTGATTAGATGGCGTTTTGTGGTACAAGGATGTGTTGATGGTTTTACCAGAATTCCTGTATTTCTTGCGTGTAGCACAAATGACGGGAGGCGCAGTGGGCTCATGGTCAGTGTGTTCGACACCGGATCGAGTGGTCCAGGTTTGGGTCCTGGCTAGGGATATTGTGTTGTGTTCTTGGGCAAGACACTTTACTCTCACGCTGCCTCTCTCCACCCAGGTGTATAAATGGGTACCGGCGAATTTAATGCTGGGGGTAACCCTGCGATGGACTACATGAAGCATCCCTTCCAGGGGGAGTAGGAATACTCCTAGTCGCTTTACAATACAGAAACCAGAGATAAGCGCCAGCTTGATGGGCCTTCCAGGCTCGTAGCAGACTTTACCTTTTTAGCACAAATAACAAAGCGTCAACTGTTTTGGCTTGCTTTATGGATGCCGTAGCTCAGTGGGTACTACCCTCTAGTGTTCATTGTGATAGAGGAGGTGAGAATGTTGATGTAGTGTGATACATGCTTGAAAGAAGAGGAACCGGTCAAGGTTCAGCACTTGTTGGCAGAAGCGTTCATAACCAGCGGATTGAGGGCTTATGGAGAGATGTTTTTACCAATGTTCTCAAACTTTTCCATGGGCTCTTTATGTCAATGGAAGACATGGGAATTCTTGACCCCATATCTGAAGTTGATTTATGGTGTCTGCAGTTTTGTTTTGCTGATCTCATTAATCACAGGTTAAAGGAGTGGGTTGCTGCCAGGTCAATTTGAAAGAGTCAGCTTTGAGCTACGACATCCGTAAAGCAAGCCAAAACAGTTGACGCTTTGTTATTTGTGCTACACGCTAGAAACACAGGAATTCTGGTAAAACCATCAACACATCCTTGTACCACAAAACGCCATCTAATCAGCGTATGGTTTCCGTCAAAATGCCATAGAGCAAGAGGACGAGACACAGAATAAACACGTCTATGAACAGCTCTGCATCTGCGAACATATTCCGATTGGGTCAACTCTTTGCAGACTTGCCACAGTTAGGATGAAAGAACTTGATGTCTCTAACCTGGCCATCCAACTCCTTATCCATCATGGTGGAGAATGGCCTTGATGAGATGCCATATTCAGCAAGACGCTGGGCAATGGTTCTCTAGGATCCGTGAAGTAACCTGGCAATCTGCGGAACTGTAAATCTTAAGTCTATGAGGGACTGTAACTGGCCATAGTCCAAGCTAATTTCGTAAGAAGGATGTCCTGGCATATTGCTATTGACTTGAGGGGTTCTTACTGAGGATGAGCTCAAGTTTTCTTACATACTCTTGCAGCTGAAATGTCTTCATAAATAGATGTATCCTCAGACAACTGCACAGCAGAAGCCAAGAAATTAACAGCAACGATAACTTGGTCGATTTTCTCTAAAGCCTCCAAGGGGTCTGTTGATACGCTGCTGCTGATGTTTCGTAATTCTCTTTCAACAAGCTGACAAAGAGCTGCCACACAGTCGGCCATTTTGGATGTAGACACTAGCTGGTTCGCAGTCTTCCTCAGTTAAGTCAAGCGGTTGTTCCCAGACCGCTGAATATTGGAGGCACCATTTTCAAAATTAGAGGCACCGTAAACAAAAACAGAGGTCTGTTTCAAAGATCCTTAAAGATTAATGGAGGATTTATCAAGGATTTTCAAAGATCTTAATAAAGATCTTTTCAAGATCAGTTAAAAGATCCTTTTAAGATCCTTGGAAGATCCTCAAAGAATTCTTGAGGATCTGCGAGGATCCGTACCAAGATTTTGAACTTTTTCTCACCAGGATCTTTGCAAGATCCTCACAGGATCCTCACTGGCTCTTTGGGGATCTTTACAACTCCTAATTGCAATTGAAGATCTTTAAATAACTTTCAAAGATCCTTCAATTCAAGGCTCCTTGAAAGATCCTCATCTTCAAAGATCTTTCGCACATCCTTGACGATCTTTAAGGATCCTTGAAGATCCTCAAAGATCCTCTGAGGTTTTTCACCAGGGTCAGCCTTTTATTACTTATTAACTTCTGTCATAATTATTATCCTCTGTGACAATCTGCTTCTTTTTTCCATTGCAGCTCATGAGAAAAAACTTGTGGAAGAAGTGTTCAATAACGCTATTGACTGTTTATCAGATGAAGACAAAAAACTCCCTCAGGTCTGTTCAGATTGTTGTTGTGTAAGATTCAGAGGGATGAGCTGCAAACTCAGAAATATATCTGTCCAATTTTTTGTTGTCTCTCATGTTTTATATGTATGTAGATTCAGATGGACGATTATTATACTCAAAATAAATACTCTGTATCTCCAATGTTTTTTTTGTTCACATTTGTATCTATTAGGTAGAACATGTCCTTCCCTTGTTGAAACGTGGCATTGGCATCCATCACTCTGG
>BLFO01004594.1:285532-303032 GCA_014634245.1 Montipora cactus | reverse complement strand
TTGGTGGAAGGATTGTAATCCATGATCTTATTGTGACACAATCGCGAGACAAAGGATTATCTCAACTATTATGTGGACCAGGCGTTTCATTTGAAGCTGATCACTGGCGGTATACCGCCATCTGTTTGTCAGAAATGTTCCTCTTACCGCCAGCTAATCTGTATTGATTTTCACTCAAACCCTTGTAAAAGACAAGAGTGACGGCTGCTTGCATTAATTAGCCTGGGCAACTACTTCAAAAGTTATTGAAACCCCTGTTGGGTACATGTCATAAACTGGGAAACTGATTTTTGCTTGCAGGCGCAGGAAAGGGCAACTGAAAAATCAGAGTCGTAGACAGGATGTGAACCTTCGACCTTCGACAGATTGACTGACTGTCTGTCTGTCGACTGACAGGTCAAAAGCTCTATCCACACATGGGAAGCTTTACCGTTTCTCTTGGTCCAGAATGAAAAATGTGTCCCACTTAGCTGTCGGCTCTGCAAAGTCAATTGTGCCTCCCCATCCTTCCCATGGTCACATTCACCTTAAACACAATCATGTCGTTGCATTTGAAAAAAATGTCATAAACTGTTTATGAATAATTTTTTCTAGGGTTTTATACATCAACCCAAGTACTGTTTGCCTTACATGCAGCCGGGAAGACTAATTCAAGTGAGTGATTAATGAGAATATTAGTATAATACTCTACGTGTCACTGAATTGATATTTTAATAAAGGGGAGCACATTGATTGAGTGCCAAGGCCACTGCACTTAACATTAATTGCGAGGATCGGACCCTCGTCCATGTCCTGTGGCTTGTTTTAGGCCAGAAGAGCCATTTGTAATGAGGAGGGTATTGTTAAAAGGCTGGTCATTTAACATGACTCCAAGAGAAGTAAACATGATTAGGTGCAGTTTCTTGAAATATCATGCTTTTGAAGACAAAGAGGGACTTCAAGCTTCCTAGCACGCGAAACATGTTTCCATATGGTATGAGTCAATTACTTGAATGGGTAAGATAGCATGGGTAGGTGACTTGCCTAGCAGCCTAAAACAAGGTAGCCTTTACTGTTGGGCTATTTCAAAGACATGAAAAAAAGGCCATCTGTAAGTTCAGGATATGATTTGGCAGAGGATGGTTGTCCTAGACCACTCCCAGTTAGAACCTAACAAAGTATAAAAATTACAACTTACAATCTGCCAGATGGCAAAAATTGCGAACACTCTTTTACCCTAAAAGTGCTTCATCCTTAAAAAATACCAAAGACTGTCGAGAGGGGTTTTTGCTCCTGGACCAGCAAATGTCAAGATTTTTTTTTTTATTCTGTTACTACAATTACATACTTAAGAAAGCTTTTTTTTTTTTCTTTTTACAGTATGTACTTATGGCAAACTACTCACCATAAGTTAGATTGAATAAAAAAGAAAGTAAAAAATGTCAAATGAATAGTTATTAGTCTAAGATTTATTTCCTTTTTTTCTTATAGGTGAAAAATAATGACACTGATTTTGGTTGGGGTGTTGTTCTCAACTTTCAAAAGAAGGCAAACCAAAAGGTAACGCTGACATTAAGACTGATGCCTCTTCTCGACGCAAAACTATCCTGCTACTTGGCTGGGGCTAAAATTGTCGAAATGGTGCATTCTTGAGTCACATCATTTCATTTTAAGGCAGGGTGTCAACAAGGAATTCCAGCGGGTCAAATTGTCACATCTTCCATCAAACCATAAAAAAAATTTAATTTTGTATTATATTGGGCAGGTACAAAGTTGGACTGGATCAAGTCAGATCGCTCATCTCGGATCGAGCTAAAAGCAGTTTTGTAAGCCAAAACTATTTGACGTTTGCGCAGATTTTACCAAGGTTAGCTGAAAGATTGGGGCGAGGTTTGTTGATTTCTCGAAGCCCTATCATTTCTTTTATGTTGATGTGAGGTGAGCGATCCGAGTTGATCTCAGTTGATCCAGTCCTTGTAGGGTTCAGTCCTACCTGTATAGTGGGACAATTGTCATCAGAAACTACTACGAAAACCACCGATATGTGGAATGGACCTGAATTACCCAGTCATGCAGAAAACTTCCTACAAAGAAACCTGTGGTGAAGTCTCCCCCTTTTCTGATAATTTCTTGACATGTATAATCTTCCTTCTGAAGTCTTCTCCAAGGGCTTTTCCATTATTGTACGGCCTTCCACATGCACTCAGTTCTGAATACGTAGTAGAAAACCTCTCAAGAATTTGAACTATTATATTTTACATGCGAAAGTGGGCGGGGCAGGCAAACTTAAATTCCTTCCCATTCCACAGATTGGTGGTTTTTGTAGTAGCTTACGAGAGTCTTCTATAGCTCAGTGGTAGAGCATCTGGAATAGTAATCTGAAGGTTGCAGGCTCGATTATAGCAAAGAAGCACTTGGATTTGTCCTGGTATGTTACAGTCACCATCGATAAAAGTGCAATCATCTTTTCAATTCATTTACTAGAATTAACCCATTGACGGGTAAAATCGTCTGGCGTTAGATGGAGTAAAATACTAAGCATGGCCATCTCATTATTAAAGGATTTATTTTCTAAAACATGGCAAGCTGAACCCATTCTTGTTCTCAGTCTTACAGTCAAGGAGTGTCACACATGACCAGTGGTTTTGAAATTTTAACTGAGTATTAAAATCTTTGTGCCAGTTTTGAACTTTGCTCTTGAGATTCTGAATATTGCCGTGGATGTTGCCTTGATATATCAAAAATGGTTAGGTATGAACTTTCGTTTTATTATGACAGAAATAAACAGTGTTTGCGAAGTGAAAACTATTTCAAGCATTTGATGAATTATTGCTCAGTTATCGCACGCAGCAACTTGCGGAAAAATCTGCAAGATTCCATTCAAATCTCAAAGGCTCCAAAGAGGATTTTGAATGTTCATTTTAGTCTTGTGGATACTGGTCATGCATGACATAGCTTGACTGTAAACCAGTTGCAAATTCCGAAGGGCAGTGACGTTTGGTGGCCAGTGAGAGAGTTCAAGTCACCAAGACATACAAATCAATAGCTTTAATAATGATGAAGTTTTTTTAGGTTTCAAGTGTATTTAGTGCTGAATCACCAATTGGGGACACTACAGAAATCAAATGAAATCAAATCAACACATCTCCAATCATGAATTGTTTTTTTGAGGAGAGGGGAAAACCAACAAACTCAACTATCATGTGACACCAAGGCTGGAAATTGAACCCAGGCCACATTGGTGGGAGACAAGCGCTCTGAGCACTGCTCCATCCCTACTCTCTTTGTCCCAACTCGAATTATGTAGTTAGATTGGTGACATTTTGGTTTTCCAGACATGGTTTAACATACCCAGATTTGATGCCCGTAGCCTGAAAATAACTTGCAATCCAGTGACAGTGACAAAAAGTGACTGATCATTGACATGTGGTTGCAGTGGGAACATTGACATACATTACTTTTGCCTTTCATCAGAGTGGACCAAGCCAAGGAGAGACATTGTTTGTGATAGAGGCCTTGTTAAACTGCTCTAGCAAATCAGTTAAATCAGCTGATGGAGACAAACCACAGCCATGTGGTCCTGACGAAAAAGGAGAAATGCAGGTTAGATTTGTCTGCTATATAGAAGATAATGCTCGAGTGGCAAGAACAGTGCACTCACTCGTGAGATACATATATTGTTCTTGCCATGAGAACATAAAATAATTATTCATATCTTGGGGCTAATTTTATTATATAGACAGGAGTGTTTTACTCACTATTTTTCTTTCTAACACTGAGCACAAACTTTAATCTCAAATTCTTGCCGCTCTGCGGCTGGAATTTCTTCAATTTTCGCACATTTTTTTTCTTCACTTGCAAGGAATTCCTTGAATAATTTTAAGTTGTAATGAAGTTTTATTCTTCATGTCAGCATTTTCTTGTTTCTCAGAGAAGGATTTTACGTAAGCCTCAGGGAACTTCACGAATCTATTGCTCGCCATTTTTCACTGACTGTTTGCACAAACAACCATTCAAATGCGGGAATTGACGTAATCAATATCCTCACTAGTGAGGACATGGAAAATACGCCACTCAGGTCCCAGATGTAGTTTCATATGAATTTTATGAGTGGTATATTTTCCAGTAAAACTCTGCTGTCTAGTACTTCAAAGTGCCGTAACCTCAAAATTTTTATTTTGCAAGAGAATGCAACTCAGAAAAGGGTGAACCCATCAACTCCTCAGGTGCCATAGAACAGGCAAGTCTAAAGTGCAGACTGGACTCTGCAGACCAGCAATCTGCAGACTAGAAGTCTGCAGATTGGTCCGTTTTGTCAGCGGCAAATCTTAGCTCGTCGTAGTCCCTCACAGGCACTTAAAAAAACATAAAAGCCGGCAATGTTTTGTGGGGCAGGTACAAGACACAAGTCACAAGTCATTGTTTTACTAAACAGAACAACCCTGCTAACATTACGGCCTAAAAACTTTTGCTTAGGCCTAATTAGGCCTAAAGTTAGCTGTAATGAATGTTTAGGATTCTCTCTGTCTCGTTTATAAAACAATGACCTGTGACCTGTGTTTTGTACCTGGTTCCCAAAACATTGTCAGCCATTGTGCTTTTTTCAGTGGCAGGAAGATACTAGGGACGAGCAAAGATTTGGCACTGACAAAATGGACCAGTCTGCAGATTACTGGTCCGCAGAGTCCTGGTCTGCATAGTCCAGTCTACACTTTAGACTTCCCTAGGATGCCCCCAATAAAATCTGTAAAGTCTCGGTCACAGGAGTCAATGGGTTAATGGAAGGTAAGATGATGCGCCCTAGTTGACGAGTAAAATTGTCTGGCATTTGACAGAATAAAACCTTTTAAGTTTCACTCCCAGGAGTCAATGGCTTAATGACTATCAATTGAAAATAATTTGAATATTCTCAACTACCAAATTATATTTATTGTTTTCATTGTGTTTTGGGGTTGCTGTACATAATGAAGTCTTGCTTTCAAATAAAACAATTCAGTAATAATTTGTTTTGGTCTGTTTTGGTGTGTACTTCTAAGAATGGAAGAATTCTTATCCCTTTCAACTTCAATTATTTCCTTCAGATACAACCTATTGGTTATTTTTGGGGTTGGTGTTTGGTTGGTTTTGGTGTATGTAATGGTCCAAAAGTTAAATTTCCCTATGAGGTAACAGGATCGTTAATAAAGGAAATTATTACTTATTAATTTTTAAACAATGTTTTTGTTGTTTTTAGCTAATCAGAATCTGATTCATAACCTTTCCAAACTATGGTTTAAATTGTATCAATTCCTTTGTCAAAAGTTAGTGCAGTTAACTGATCTTCTCCCACCCACCCGCCTGCCCAGAGATTTCCAGTTTTGCTCTTGTATTTAAATCCAGTACAAGCCTGCGTAAACTATTGTGTAGTTTGCCTGAAGCTATTTGTGCACCTACTGCTATGTGTTTTTTGTTGAGATTGCATATAGGTCAGGCTGTGGTGGTTGGCTTGGCACAACTACCAGCGGTCTACTTGCTCACTTATTATAAACTTGTTTGTCATTGAATTTTTTGGTATTTAGGTTGTACCAATCTTGCTACATCTGGTTCAAGCCATAAGCAGTGTGAGATTATACATTCCTAAAGACTTAAGATCACTGGACAGCAGACAAAGTGTAGGCAAATCAGTTAAGGTACTTAACAATCAACAACTTGAGCAATATTACTTTCTTGGAACTTTTGAAAACTGGTGTCTTAAAAAACCCTCGAATATATCACTTTAGCCTGAAGTAAGGTTCTTTGTGGCTGGCATGACAAATCAAGGTCTTGGCATGCACTAAATTACTGTCTTATGCTTGCATCTCATCTTTTGTCCGTCTCATTAAGTGATAAGGCAGTTACATTATTCCTTTGTTTCAAGGAACAAAGAATAGGATTTTTCAGGATTCTTTTTTCGGTGCTGATCAGGGGTTGTGATTTTCCTGTGTATGTGTAAGATCTCTTTGCCTGGAAGATAGACTTTTCAGAGAAGAAGGCAGTCGAGTAGGATTTGAACTTGGTGTCTCTGCATTCAGAGGCAATCGTGATGACCACCAGACGGCAGAAAATTATGTGACAGACAAAAGAGAAATATTTACTAAAGAATATTGTGTGCGTGATTGAAAAATGTTTTTGTTGCAGGCAATGCAATATCGAGTTATCGTTATGACCCAGTAACACATCTTACCGGTCTAATTACAAAATTTTATAATTCTTCCAGTGTTGTCAAGAAACTTGTAGAGCATCTATTTACTGGATTTGATTGGAATCAATGATGTTAACAACAGTTTTAAATGTGTGGAACAACTATTCTACAATTGCACTAAACCCTATCATTGGGTGGTGGATTGTAGACTTTGGATGTCGGACTACAGAATTGAACTGGATGTGACACACTGTTATGAAATTACAACGGCAGACCAAGCATGAACAGCAAAACAACGATACCACGTACTGAACAAGATAATATAACATTGAAAAACACTGAAAGACTGGGAACTTTAAAAGGAAATCAGCTAAAAAATCCTTTGAATAAAGTGTACGCTACTCGAAGCCTCTTGTTTGTGCAATCATGTTCTTGTGAGTGACAAGGTGGAGGGTATTCAAAAGGTTACATCGATTCAGTGATAATCATTTCTGTTTTGCGGTTGACTTTTCAGGAAGTAAAACGTCGATTCCCAGATGGCCTTCCCCTGCTGGATCCAGTTGAGGATATGGGAATAAAAGATGATGGATTAAAAACAGTTGTTAGGGTTTGTTGTAAATGATTGTACTTACTTCCAGTTTTGAGATAAATACATGAAAGATGTTATGCATCAACTGGAAACTCATAAAAATTCCAAGCTTTGCCTGAGATGGGATTTGCCTTAATGTGACTGCTCAATGTAGTTAAGAGTCATATATGGTTAAGATTAGACTATGTGACTGCGTTGTGCAGTCGTAGTATATACCGTCCTACATTCCACCCTTGCTCACCACAGAGTCTCCACTAGCTCAGTGGTTAGAGCATCCATACTAGATCACTGAGGGACGTGGGTTTAAATCCCATCTGGGGCTCAGAATTTTTCTGCCTACCCAGTTGATGCACAACATCTTTCATGTGCTTCCAGTTTTAAGGGAAAAATGTGATTAATAATAATACTATAATTATTATTCCACTATTACACCATTTTGCCATGATATTTCGTTAAGAGACTTAAAAAAATATGAGATGGTAATACACTGTAGTGTCCCGGTTTGACCACTTTTATAGAGCACAGCAAATATGGATGGAACTGGAGTCTTTCAATATAAGGTTGTTTTCAACAGGATGCAAAGCCCAAGAATTTAGCTTGTCATTGCTTGTCACTCCTCATTTCATTTATCCAATCAAATAAAGGACACTTGAATGGTTTTATATATATATTTTTAATTACATTACGCCTAATTGTGAAAATCAATATGATTTTCAGTCATTGCAGGAAGAAGCCAAAATATTAGAAAATGGCATAATAGTGGAATTATAATAAATCCCTTATTGAAAGGTTTAAAGTATAATACATGCAGACATCTTGCTCATTACTCGTATTTTTCCTTGCTACAACTCGCAAAATATCAGTGCATAATTATGTGTTAAACCATTCAATAAGGTGTATTTATGTTATAAAATACAGTCACTCTAAATGTGATTAAAATACTAATTCAAGTGCACTTACCTCAAAGTACAGTATTTTCTTTTGGCTGAGCTAGTGTGGGGTATGGGTCTCCCCATTCAATGACGTCAAAAACTTATTTACGTTGCCAAAACTCTAATGCAAAGTAGTTTATGTTGTCATGGCAGGAATAGGTCTATGCCTCTCACTGCCTTGACCATGGGACAAATGAATGCCAGCATCTTTAAACTCTTACATACCTTGAGAGCAATATTAAAATTAAAGTAAAATCTAGAGAAGCAAACATTAAGGTAAATAAATTATATGTTTGATATTTAACTTTTGCTGAAGAAAATATTTTGAGGTTAGGTACACTTTGCTAAAAGCATGGTAATTGCTGCTAACCATTGTTGAAAACTTTGACATCCCACAGGTTTTTAATTCTACTGGTTAGCTTTAACGATGCTTTAGCCCAGGTCAACAGATTTTGGTTGTACTAATATGCATGATTTCGGGTGTCGTGCACCACCGCACACTGGTGGCTTGCGGGCTGCCATACAGGAGGCTGTGAGTTTGTCTCTCGCTGGACCAATACTCAGGGTCTTTAAATAACTGAGGAGAAAGTGCTGCCTTTGTAATCATGATATCTGCAAATGGTTAGACTGTCTAGTTTTAGTGTGACAACCCTTCTCCCCAATGATCGTAACCCTTTGGGACATAAAAGAACCCACACGCTATTTGCAAAGAACAGGGCATGAAGTTCCCATCGTTGTGGTCTGTCCTGGTTGCACGAGAGCGTTTCAACGAGTTACGACTCCAAAGCTCCTTGTGGTTCACTACTCTGGCCTCTGGTTCTCAGCTTGGGCTTCTGTCCATTCATTGTTTTAAAATGGTGCATTTTGAACTTTTCAATAGAAAATAGAAATGTTGGAACACCGCATGTACATTCATCCGTTACATAAGGATCCTTCATTGGAGTCGTTGTATGGCCAATATGAACAAAAGGCAAAGGTAATTAAGGATAGTTTTGTCTTTACAGCAATCAACCATATTTGCTAGTACATATTTTGTTTTCCTAATCTACATCATTAGAGTACTCTCTTTCAGAGTTGGCATAATTTTAATTAGTTTTACTTGAATGACATCTTTTTTGATATAAATGACTTCAGCATTGTCACATGATCTGTATTGGGAAAACACTTACCAGTAAAGAACAGAAAGTATATACCGTCCTGGGGCCCGTTTTTCGAAAGACCGGAAAACTTTTCGGGTCCGAAAAGCCATCTGTGAAATTGCCGATCGCTTGTTTTGGAAAGCCGATATTTTAACATGTTTTCAAGGGACCGTAACAAAAAGAAAAATAACTGTGAAGTTTGACGTATTAAATGCTCTCCGTTCTTGAGTTACAAAGGGAATTGTGACACCCGAAAATGGCCTGTAAAGTTTCGGGACTTTCGAGAAACGGCCCCCAGTACCGGTAATAAACCCAGTGACTCCTTGAACCCCCCTCCCCCAATTGATCATTGCCACTGACAGTAAAATCAATTGCGTCGCACTCCTAGGTCAATGGATTAATAGTGTAGAATCATGTAGATTTAATCGTCTAGGTCTTTAGAGTGTTGGACTGGAGTGTTATTTCTTGCAAAATTTAATTAATTAATGTGGTCTAAGTGTTGCTTGCAAGAGCTTACCAACCAACCAACTTACCTACCTATCTACGAGTAGCCATCTATTATAATTATAGTTTGACCAAATTCTCTTCGAATTTTTTTTTTTTTTTTTGAGAAGGTAGACTGTAGTTCAGGATCTTGTTGTTCAAAGCTTTGTGTTAGTCACTGTGAAAATTTCATGTCCCTTTTGTCGTGAGCAATGAGGCAGCGTGGTCAAGTGGTTATGGGACTGGGATGGAAAATCCTGGGAAATGCCAGCTCAAGTTCTGTGCTTGTAAACACCCACCTCTAGACTCTATAGTTTCCCCTCTCCCTGCATTTAACTTGATCCTGGTTAATGTAATTTCCTTTCACGGGCAGTCTCCTTAATTGTTAGCACTTTTGCTTGGCCTTGTAAGCTTGAAATGTGTTTAATGAAGTTATTTTTGTTGTTACTCTGAAGGTTTCTTCCAAAAGATTTTGACCACGTTTTTTTTGTTTTTTCCCGTGGACGTCTTTTTACTGTTAGTGTAGAGCCGAGAAATAAGTTTTTGAAAGGTTTTCCATCCAGGAAAACTATAATTTGGTTAACTTTGATTTCAACCTTGTTTTAGAGGTAGTAGTTAATTACCGGTAACTATAAATTGGCTGAGTTCTGATGGTTAAAATAATAAGTGATATTATCAAATGAATCATTTGTTGCTTTAAGATAAATGCTGAAATCAAGTCAGTGAAAAAAGAACTAAGAAGAACAAGGACGGTTCTTCAGCTGGATGAACTCAAGAGCAGAAAACGAGTTCTCAGAAGGTTTGTTGCTGTGTTGTTAACCCTTTCAGCCCCGTGGGGTTCCCCATTGACGAGTAAAATCTATAAGTGGCACTATTGGGAGTTAAAGGGTTAATGGGGACATAATTTTTGAGTGAATCTAGCTGTTGTTAACCCTTTCAGCCCCGTGGGGGTCCCAATTGACGAGTAAAATCGTCTGGCGTTAGACAGAGTAAAATCTATAAGTGGCACTATTGGGAGTTAAGGGTTAAGGTGGACCTCTAACAGTTTTGGTACCTTACATATTAAATAGATACCGGTAAGGTCTTTTCCTAATGGACAACCAAGCATTTATAAGGGCAACCAAATTTACAGGTTTAGTTGCCTGATGTTTGAGAAAGGAACAAGCTGGAATTTTTTTTAATTTTGTGCACTTATGATGGAAGATAATAATCATTATAATGAAATTAGAACTGCAACAATTTCCTAGTATGCAAATGATCTTAGAGTCTATTAAAAAGTAGGCAGTTGTGGAAAAGCTTCTATGTTGGATGAAATACAAACTAACAAATTATTGACCAGTACAATGTACCCAAGCGGCTTGCTACCTTACCAGATGAGCAATGTGTGATGCCATCCCACAGTTGTAGGTTCAAACTCCATTCAAGTCTGGATTTCTTCCCGGCTTCTTTACGACCGCTTAGCTGTCTTAGATACAGACTAAGATGATGTATTTCTCAGAAAATTGATAATTATTTTCTAAAAATTGTGTTTCAAGTAACATTACCAAAACTGAGAGTCATCAGACCCACAACTGAGCGAGTGTGGGGCTTTGGTTTAATCCTTGGTTTATGTTACAGACTGCTTTCTTTACCTGGATGTTTACTAAGAAATGAATTCTTGCATTGCAAAGTAGTTTGTGACATGAAAATCAACGTAAAGTAAACTGATGCCACACTCGGCTCAGTGGTTGGTCCAAATGCGGGCTGGTTTACGCCGAGTGAAAAACATTCTTGTTACTGGAAAGATTGTTGTCAAATAAAAATAGTGTTGACTACAGGTGTACCTTATGCATTGGTTTGTTCTTGACGCCCCTGTTAATCCAGTGTATAAGTACCAGTAAATGACTTTTGATTTTCTGAACAGAAAGTTGTGGAAAGGATACAATATTCGTGGCCATAAAGTAATGGAATAATTGGAAAGTTTCCTGAATTCAAGTTATCATGGGTAAAAGTTTTTATAGTTTAAGAAAACTACTCTGTAGGGAAAAATTAGAATAAGTTAGTACAAAGTCTATACAGGTAAGTTTTTATCAAGGCCAAAAATTGGGGGTTTTTTAACCATGTGTGACTTCTTTACAGTTTCTTTCCAAGTATGGTCACAAAAATGACAAGGAGCATCTCCATTTTGACATGTAACCCTCATTTTTTCTTGATTGATGTTAAATCTTCTGTGTTGCAGATTGGGATACGCAACTGCTGCTGATGTTATTGAGTTAAAAGGGCGTGTAGCTTGCGAGCTGAGCAGGTTGGTTAAAAGATGCGTTAATTTGTCTTAGTATACACTACCGGTAACTAATTAAAAACAGTGGATGGCGTTCAAAGCACGCTCTGATTGGCTACTCAAAGTCTGGATATCCCCTGTTATTCACCTCCAAGCAACTCGCGTGGGATTTGCACCTGGAAATATTGTAATCGTTGGAGGAAAAATTAGTTAAAATCATCTTTTTGTGCTTAATTATCTCACTGTTTTAGTATATACTAAAACAATTATTCACCTCAGTGTCAGTGGCTAGTTAACAACTATTCACCGAAGTGGAGGTGGCTAGTGGTGGATATTTACCGAGCCGTGAAGCGGCGAGGTAAATATCCAACGCTAGCCACCGACACTGAGGTGAATAGTTGTTTTAGTATATACTAAAACAGTGAGATAATATACAGCACAAAAAATTAATTTGGATGTTTTCTTCACTTGTCACGGATGCAAATCGGGACGACATTTTTTCCCGATCAGTGCCCGCGTTCAACGCTATCCACTCTTTTAATACTATATTCTAATGGTGGATATTTACTAAGCCGCCAACCTCCACTTCGTTGAATAATTGCTAATTATTAACTTAAATCCACGGTTACAACAGATGTTATATAGCGATAGCGTAAATAAGACAACACAACCCACCCTCATAAACATAGAACAACATACCAGTAATTGTTTGATTTTGCACAAAAGAACTGGGCATTGTGGGGTATTTGACCCAGTTCCCTCCTTGTCTCAACTGTCATGTGACCTAGTTCTGTTTATTTGAGTGACAGAACACCTCATAGATAATTCATGAATATCATGACAAGAAACTGTGTTAGTTTGCTGTGACATTATTGGAAGCACTCTGTAAAAGCTTAAGGCAGGGAAATCACAGTAGCAGACATAGAATCTTAGTTTTTCATTTTCTGAGATGGGACAAAATGAAACTTGTGGTGGGGTCATTGCTTCTAAGGAAGTAACTTGTTACAGTGTATCACAAATGGTTGTATGCATAACTCTGGCACGTGACTCTTTTGTCTGTTTAACCCATTGACTCATGAACCACGCCCCACTGATGAGTAAAATTGTCTGGCGCTAGACAGAGTAAAATCTATCAAGTGTCACTCCTAGGATCAGTCAAATGGCTTAACAGGGACATAATTTTTCTGTGAGTGATTAACCCATTGGGGGTTCCCCATTGATGAGTAAAATTGTCTGGTGTTAGACAGAGTAAAATAATAAGTCTGGCCGGTTTAGGCCAGTTTGGGTGTTAAAGGGTTAAAATAATGTTAATGCTTCCTACTTTAAAAGTGAGAAATGTTCAGGTTATGTAGTGTTTTTCTTCTTTTTACAGTGGCGATGAGCTGCTTTTAACAGAGATGATATTCAATGGTGTCTTCAATGATCTCTCGGTACAGCAGTGTGTGGCTTTACTGAGCTGTTTTGTGTTTGAGGAAAAGGTACATGGAAAAGAGATCTTGCATCAGATTGGTTTCAGTCAAATCTGTGAAACAAAAATGGTGTTTTTCCGTCATTACAGATGTGGCAGTGCCCTGGAAATTGGAAAGTGAAAAAAAGAGATCTTATTCATTTTTTTATGTTACTAATATTCCTTTCGAAAGTTTTTCAAACAAATTTGATTGCAATGATAATTTTCAGTTTCAAAGTTTTTCTGCCACTGGAGTGGAGGGTCGGTCCCTGGAACGCCTGTGAGCTGCAATGTTGGAAAAAAAAAAGAAAAAAAACGGAGCAATTCTGGCATGAACATCATTGGACATGCACTCACAAACAAAGTCTATTGGCCCCCCTCTCTTCCCCATACCAATGTTGATAACATGGTGAAAATCGCAAGCCTTTGGTCATTTCTAAACCAACATTGGATGGGGAAAGTATGGAGAAGTTAATATTTAATCACATAGACAAATAAGGGAATGACCATTTTAATTGTGGTGTGTCACATTTTCCCAACTAGTTTTGCCCAAAATTATAGCTCAATCACTAGAAGTTCCACCATGAGCAAAATAAATACTGGTACATTAATCTTTACATTTTTTTTTTGACAGAGTGATGAATTGCCCAAACTTACTGAGGAGTTAGCAGGTCCACTGAGGCAGATGCAGGTGTGGGGTCATTTACATTGCAATTTACATTGCATGAAGTTACATTACTTTTAACTGCTCCTCCGCTCTTAAGAATCTAATTTTTCAATGAGTCCGGGTCGATTACAGCTCTCTATCCATAAAATTGGAATTAGAGTCCAGTTACTTTCCCTTACTAGTCTCAAGACATTGTTTAATGGAGAATGTCCTTGCTGCTGAAAAACCTTTCTCCCAAATGTATTCAAGAGGGTGGGGAAGATGGACAGAGATAATTATGGTGGATCCCTACACCCTCACTCTCAGTGACGGCCATGATATTTTACAACTCACCCCTGAATTTTATTCAGAACTGTACAATCTAGTTATATACTGTTTAAGAAACGAGCAGCAGTGTTTTATCTGGTTCCTGATAAAACTGGTGCAGCCAATTTTTTGACGGCTTCAAAACAGAGTCCTAGCAAAGGTTCAAAATGTAAGGAGAAGACATTAGCTTAAAAGAAAACTTGCCAGGCCTCATTATCATTCTTTACAATTTATAAAGAATTCTAGTGAGGAGTGTTTCATGAATGTTTTGATAGGCTGTTAGGCTCACGAATTATTAATGGTTCATTACATTGAAAGCTTTCGAATGCATTTTCCCCTTCTAGGAGTCGGCGCGTCGGATTGGAAAAGTATCAGAGGAAGCAAAGCTCGAGATTGACGTTGAAACTTATGTGGAGTCCTTCAAGCCCCATATCATGGATGTTGTATTTGCATGGGCAAATGGGGCATCATTTTCCCAAATCTGTAAAATGACTGATGCATTTGAAGGTCAGAATTCTCCTTAATTTCGTTAAGAAATTAATGTAGTTTTAACCCTTTGGCTCCCAGGAGAGATCAGGTCAGTCAGACAGGCATTGAGAATGAAGAATATTGTCAGTTTAATTGAGAGGTGTGATCTTGATGTAATACCAAATTCTCATGACTACCAAACAAAGAAATCCATAATGCTAGTTAGGAGAATTAACGTTTCAATCGTGGGAGTGAAAGGGTTAAAGAGGTCTAAGAAGACAAGGAAACCAAGTAAAACAATAGATCCTTTATTTTGGTTGGATAAGATGCCAGGAACAACATCAGAGCTGATTAGCTCTTTGAAATAATTTCATTTTCACTGTCATAGACAGTAGGAAAGTATTGTTCGGGTAATGAACAAGAAAAGGAATTTCTAACTGAATGGGCAGTGCGGAGAACTATGTGGAAGGCGCCTAGTGGCTTCGACCATTGTGGCATAATTTTATGTAAGTAGAATGACCACTTATAGATGTTACCGTAAACGTCCATGTATAAGCCGCACATTTTTTCACAAAATTGAAGCGATAAATCAAGGGTGCGGCTTATCCATGGATACATCTGTGTTTGGAGTTTTAAAAAACCTTATTAATATTCATACAACTTCTTAAGATCTCAGTAAAGAAACATAAAAGAAACTGAGAGCATGTTGCTGTTGTTCATTAACTTTTTAATGAGTGGTGGCTCCTAAAGGAGCCGTTTGTGTCATCCAGTGTTTATTGGCGAATCTTGCTCTCCAAGAGTTCTTTCAAGTGATTAATTTTCGTTGTCCTTGACCACCTTCTCGGCAAATTTGTCCACTGCATTATCAAGCTCCTCTTCTGCATGAATTTTTTCGCCTATTGCGGGTACATCTTTATAGAAGTGGTCATGATACCCAGGCATCACATCCGCGTTCAAAAAATTCATGCAACGTAGGCCCTGGCCCAGACTCCTCCCCACACTTAAAGCTTGGCTATTAAGGCCTCGTTCGTTTTGTTTCAATATCGAAGAAATTTCAACTTTATGGTGAAACCTTGATTGTTTGTCCTTGCTGGTTTATAGCAATAGAACGTTACTGGAACTTCAAACTTTATTGTATTACATTTTTTTCCAAAATCTGCGCTTCTAAATTCGGGGTGCGGCTTATCTACGGATGCGGCTTATACATGGACGTTTACGGTACTCTGTCTATGGAGGCCCCCCATGAACCTTAATGTGTGCCTTTTGTCAATCAGAAGAGTGAGGCATAATTATTTAATCCAAATTTTGATTTGATGTCTCTGAGCTGAAGAAACTGGCATGACTGCTGTTAGATCCACACTAATATGTTTTTAATTAATCTAGTATCAGCAGTCACTTTGTTTTTTTTGTTTGCTTTGTTTTTTTCAGGAAGCGTAATTAGGTGTATGCGTCGTCTAGAGGAGCTTTTAAGGCAAATGTGCCAAGCCTCCAAGGCCATTGGAAATACAGAGCTGGAAAATAAATTTGCTGAAGGTAATTTCAATGACACAATGTACCATGTACCATAGAAAGACTAGAATGCTAACTGTTAGAAAAAGAGTTTTACTTTTCCCAATTTGATCATTTTACAACCTGTAAAAATTAATTAATGTATGAATGCAAATTGTCAGGGGGTGACCTTTCAACTTTTTTTTCCATGCAATAATCCACATACCAGTAAGTATTCTGGGGACCTTTTTAAATAATCATATGTAGATCCAACCGTGCTTTAATAATATGACAGTACCAAAGTCCACAACCCAGAAGTATTGATCTCTCTCCTTTGGCTTTCGCCCATCAGGTTATGGTATTATCTTAATTTAGAATACAGGTCCTGCCAAATTATGACCACTCGGCATGGCTCATGCTTAATGCAAGAAACACAACACTGCCACGATTTTTGCTACAAAAAATCTAGCAATACCATCATTTTAGTTTTCTGCGGAACAGATGTAGAGTTCCAAAAATACAATAACGTAAACTGATGGGCTTCATTGCATCGCAGATCAGGACGTTTGCCTTATGGACTTCTGACAATACAAAGTACGTAACAATCTTTTCCAAACTTTCCTCCTCTTTAGGGATTATCAAGATTAAACGAGACATCATATTTGCTGCTAGCCTGTATCTCTAAGACGAGGTGGAAGTGCTTAATTCTGTAGATGCAGTTTTCCAGTTATTCATGATGGCGCACAGTACTTGGTTGTGATAAATACATGTTAGATGTAAATTACTGAATGAGCTAATCAAAGTTGAAAAGTTCTGCATAGTGTACATTGTATCATTGTAGATAGTTACTAAACAAGATTGCTTCTCTTACTTACAGTCAAGCAAGCTATGTCATGACAAAGAAACTTGACACTATAAAATTAAGATTTTTTGGCAACTTGTTCTTGCTTAGACTGATATCGCAGTATTCTTGTTATCATGCTCATCACTGCCATCTGTATCAAGATCTTGGATTTCTTAAGTGCAGTCACTGAATTTTCTATTGGTAGGATTCTTTGTAATTTAGTCCCACCAAGTTGACATTTTGAGGCAAACTGTCATATTCACTGGAATATCAAAGCTGTTCGAACCTTTGGTGGTGGACATGTCTATCATTTCCTCTAATTTTAAGAAATCTTACAAAACGAGAATCCCCTGGAGAACTGACTCACTTATAAATTAGCAAGGAATTTTCCTATCAGAAAAAATTGTGACTTGCTGTTTTTAGTTTCCATAACTAACTTCACAAAATTTAAGGGTCACAAAATATGGCCTTGCATGTTTTTTTTTTTTAAGCAAGAGATTTAAGCTGTAAAATAAATGAAAGTCATCCTTTGAAAGTTTTCTCCAGTAATCATGAAGACTAGACAAAAATTATTAATAATGCACTGTAATTATTGTTTTAGCAAACTACTATGTTTAGGGGTTCAATCCTTAACATAAAACGAAAGAAAGAAGAAACTGTTTATATTGGATACCACTTGTACCGTGAACAAATAATTGTTCACATGCTTTGTTCTTTGATTTACTGACCTAACATTGA
>BLFO01004594.1:270532-275532 GCA_014634245.1 Montipora cactus | reverse complement strand
GTCCTGTGTTCAGACAGACTACTCCTGCTGGGTCCTGTACATCCTCATCCTTCCCTCCCCCACCAAGTTTTCCTTTGACTCCAATTTAAGGTTTAATTTATCTTATTCACAACCAGTCTCGGGAGGAAAGTGCTTTTTGCCTTTCAGAATTTCTGAAATTAAAGGCAGAAAACAATGCAGACTTCTTCAAGATGGTACAGACTCCAGAGCTGGCTTGTGAACTCACTCTTCAGGTCAGTGAAAAATAATTATGAATGGAAATGGAATGCATTAATTATTTATTTCTGGTCACTGATTTCAGCAAAACCTTGACATTCAAGCAGTTTCGACCTCATTTGTTACTAAGGAAGGAGAGGGTGATCTGAATGGGGGAGAGTTTACTCAACTGAGGCCAAATGATTTTAGTCATCAGTGGGGAACCTTTCAGGGGCAAACGCATTGATGTAAAGCCTTGACTTTTACCAAGGAAAAAAAAATGAGGTCTGAGGCACCACCCACTCTAGATTATGTCAAGTGATTTATTTGACCATTAGGTAATAATTATTTTGTTTCAACAATTCTTGCAGCCCATAAGACGATTTCCTCTGGATGCAGCTATTATATTCTCAGACATTCTTGTAATACCCCAGGTTGGTTTATTTTGTCATTTAAGTGAGTCCCCTTTTGGGTCGATCAGAGACCGAATGCATAAATGGTGGCCAAAAAAATATTCTTTTGTTTATGTGCTAATTAGACTTACTAGCCTTGTTTGCATGGACAAACTACAAAAGAAATGTTTCTTGAGAGCGAGGCTAGTCAGTCTAATTAGCACATAAACAAAATAATATTTTTTTGGCCGATATTTATACATTCCGTCTATGGGCCAAAGTTTCCATGAAAAAGGAAGGCTGGTGATGCATGATCTCTGACAGTTTTGAATTTTGATTCAACAAGTGCATCACAAAATGGAAGTTGGTTGCTAGGGACATCCACTTTCCAGCTATATCCTAAATGAAAATATGTCACATGGCCTAAGCTTACACAAGGCATTATTGTAAACAGTTTACACTTGAAATTTCAGACAAAGTAAAACAAAATAATAGCCACATTATGAAGTTCTGTTTTTTGTTGCATATTTTAGGCTCTTGGAATGACAGTTCAAATGATTCCAGGAAAGGTAAAATAGCTTGAAATACATAAATTTGTATAGAGTAAACATGTTAACAAAGCAAAAGAATATAAAGTGTTGTTATACCCTTAACAAAATTTCAGTATTATTATATACTCTCAGGGTCCAGTATTTCCAGATCCTCTGAGAGAACCAAGTGATGTAGAGGTCAGTTTTGCTTTGACATTAATAATTTTGAAACTGCATTGATGATAGTCCTTTAATACATAAAAAAAAAATATCTGATAATGTTTTTTTCCACAGAAACTTAAAAAGGAAGTCGATCTTGAGAAGTCATTGGGATATGTGTTCTCTGCTATAAATCTGACAAGGAGAAAATTGGAAGGAAAAGTTCCTCTCATTGGCTTTTCAGGGGCACCAGTAAGATGAACCTTCCATACTTTGTTTTGGAATATTTGGTTGGGTATAAGGGGCATTGAATTTTGTCTTTCTGGAAGCCATTGTGTAAAATTGTTAGTCAAGGGTTAAAAGAGATCAGAAGAAGATAAAGACCACGATAATTGTGACAATGTTGTGATAGAGATGGTGCTGCGATGATGATAGCAGTGGTGATAGAAATGATGATGATGATGGTGTTGATCGATGATTATGAGAAAGATGATGACTGCATGCTGCAGTGCTAATGAAGGTTAACAACTGCATAGAGCTGAGTGGAAGGTGGGTGCCCAGGATGTCCAGGGGCCTCCACTGTGATCAGCCAGCCCCTAGACAGTAAAGCGCTCCCATGGCTAGCAATCCCCACAACCCAGCCATGAACCCCCACACAGAGACATCCGAGCACTGGTTACCCGTGATAACAGTGGGAAAAGAGGGGAGTAGAGGGAGGGAGGGAAGCAGAAAAAAAAATAAGGAAACGATAACGCTGAGAACAACTGCTAAAAACGAAGGCCGCCCAACACTCTCCCAAAATAGCTCCAAATGGCCACTACACTGAGACCGCATGACCTATTTGAGCCTGTGCACATACAAATAAACCGCTGACCCCTGAGCAAACTGCTCCATTGTGGACCTAAACGCACAGAAAACTAGACTGAGTATCTCTTTGTTGTTAGCTAGGTTAAATTGCATTTAATCACATTCTTTGAAAAAGGAGACAACTAACCTCGGAAAATAAATTTAAATAAAATTTTTCTGGAAGTACACCAAAATAATAACCCATTGACCCCTGGGAGTGAGACTTAAAAGATTTTACTCTGTCTAACGCCAGACAATTTCACTTGTCAACTGGGGGCATCCTGGGGTCCCTGTGGAGTGAATGGGTTAAAGATGTGGTGAACATTCAATAGCCAACTGCGAACCTGCAAGAGCTAGATACCCTCAATGCAAGAGCTGGATACTCTGACCACTGAGCTACTGGAGACTCTATGATAATTAAGCAAGAAGTATCTGTTGGCTTTGACTAAAACTGCATCACACAGCGTCAATAGTCAAATCAGTTCTATGTTAACCCTTTCACACCCGAACCGGCCTGAACTGGCCAGACAATTTTACTCGTCAATGGGGAACCCCTAGGAGTCAATGGGTTGATTAAAAAATAAATTCATCCCTACTTCCTGTGCCATATGTAGCCCCGTCCGACCTTCCTCTTGCGCCAGTGGATCTGCTCACTGCAAAATGAAGCAGCAATTTGACTATTTTTTCTGTCATTTTTTCTTTAGTGGACACTCATGTGCTATATGGTTGAGGGAGAAAGCAGCAGAACCTTTAACAAAGCACGGAAATTTCTTCGCCAAAATTTAGAGATTTGTCAACGGTTGCTTCAACAGATGACAGATTTAATTATTGATTATTTGGTGTTACAGGCCCAGTCTGGTGCTCAGGTAGTTAAAAAATGATCTTCAAAATCTCATTAATAATTCATGAGCCTATAAATAGCCTATCAAAACACTGATAAAACATCACATGCATGAGCTAATTCTGATGCTAATATTCTCCTCTTACAATTTGAACCATGATTGTTCTGAGTCCAGAAGGACAGTCACACTTTTTGTGGAATGTTTTTGAGAGCATTTTAAAAAATCGCAGCACATTTTATCGGGTCTAAAAAGCACTCAGCTACGCCTCGTGTTTTTAAACCCGATAAAACACTGCTGCTCCTTTTTTTAAACAAAATTTACATCAAAATTGCCATTCAGCTAACGATTCCAGTTTTTCAAAATATAAAAATCATGCAGAAAATGGAACACATTTCCAGATGGGAAAATTCTAGCCAATTATGTACAAGGAAACGTTTTGCCCTGCCATTTTGAAATAATTATCTAATATTCAATTTTCTCTGCATTAGGGAAAACAATTCATACTGCATACTATAATTATACTACATACTAAAAGATAAAAAAAAATTTACAGTCAACTGCAGTGGGGAAGGACTAGAAGGGAACATACGAACCATTCGAGCTTGTCCACTATTAGTATGCCTGGATGTGAATGGACCTTTTGAACAAATTTCCCACTTATTTATAAGTTCTTGAACATCATATCAACCTCACTTGTATGGAAAATAATAAATTATTTTGATTCTATTCAGTTCAATTCATTACCTCAAATTCCCAGAATTTTTGGTCAAATGGAAAGCACTCTGGGTTTTGCATTGAATCTTATTGTTTTTGACAAACGTTTCTCAACCAAAGATGTAATCTTTTCTTCCTCTTTACCCTCAGATGCTTCAAGTGTTCGAGTCTCATGCTGAAGTTATTGGTTATGATACCTTTACCGTTTGTTCTTTGCCATATCTTCGGCAAATAGCTCAAAAAGTAAAAGAAAAGTTAGGATCAGATGCTGTTCCGATGGTGAGAATTAAGTTAGGAAATGAGAGGGTCTGAGAGTGGCTTAGGGATGACACATATGATAAGAGCATTCACGCTCTCCGCCAATGTGTTCAAAGTTTGATTCCCAGACTTGGCATGATATGTGGGTTGAATTTGGCGGTTCTCTTAACTCTGCTCCAAGAGGTTTTTTCCCAATAATATAGGTACTGTGGTTTCATTCTTTCCTCCAGGGAATATTTTGACTGCTGGTAATTAAGACATTGACTTGTGTCGACTATTAATTCATTCATGACCTTTGGCATAGTCAAATTTCTAATTGGTGATGTAGCAGCTCTAGTAGCTTATAATGTGAGCAGTGATTCACTACCTTAAGCCACAGTACCAATATTATTAATTTTGTACATTTTTTGACTCACAAATAAAAGTTTGTTCAAAGGCCTCTGGGGATGTTAAATGGGAAACAAAAAAACGTTGCTGGGTTCCAATTTTTGATACTCAATGACAAGCAGTTACAGTTACTGTAATAAACTGTCACGACAGGTCATCCTTTTAAATCTCTGTCCCACTTTTCACCGTTGTAGAGATCCCCCTTCCTGTTGTTAGTGTTTCGTCTCCCATATCCTGTACCCTTCTCACCCCTTCTTCTCCCAGAGCCCCCCCCCCACCCGATAACCCCACCCAACATTGTGATTAATCTATTAAACTGAACTCTAAGATTTTCATCATTTTTAATAATTAAGCTTGATATATATGATTCCATAGAGAACATGATAATTTAGACTGTTGAAATCCAGAGGTCTGTCTTCTTGTTGCAGACAATCTTTGCCAAAGGTGCACACTATGCTATCAGGGAGCTCTCGCAATCTGGATATGATGTCGTCAGTTTGGACTGGACGGTGTCGCCTCAAAATGCAAGGTCAGATAGGATGAAATTAACAATGGGATAATACATGTACCACGAAGTGTGTGGTGATGAACCAAATAAGCCCATACCTGCAATTATTGCAAAACCCCTAAGTTGCTTGAGTTGCTTCAGGTTGGATCAAAAAGCACAACCTTTGCTC
>BLFO01004594.1:258606-269986 GCA_014634245.1 Montipora cactus | reverse complement strand
AGGATGAAATTAACAATGGGATAATACATGTACCAGGAAGTGTGTGGTGATGAACCAAATAAGCCCATACCTGCAATTATTGCAAAACCCCTAAGTTGCTTGAGTAGCTTCAGGTTGGATCAAAAAGCACAACCTTTGCTCCAATGACACTGTTTCCAAAGTCAATGACATAACATCAAGTCTCAATGAGAGATGATCATCTGAACCTGAAGCTGATTCCAAGGGTGCAGGCAGCATGATCTCACCGACTTTTTAAGGACATTGATGTTGCAACTTTCATAACCACAGGACCAAAATGAATGTCTCTGCAAATATGATTTGTGACAGTTGAAAAGTTGTACTTTAGACTCAACATGTTTGTTAAGGGTTGGATATTAAATTGCTCTTAGACTTCCAACCTGGAGAGAGAAGCTTCATTAAGGCATTTACACCTCCTTGTGGAACTAGGCTGTAATGGACTCATGAATGAAGGGGGTAGTTTCTAAAGAAACTGTGGTGCTGCATCGGTGGGGAAGTAGTATACAAAAATTTGGTTTTATCAACAGAGCTGATAATGTAAATTGGCCACCGTACAGAGATTCTAAAAGCTTTTAGAATCTCTGTACGGTGGCCAATTTACATGTACATTTATCAACTCAAATTTTTGTAATCTGACCACCTGCTCCCGTCTGACCTTGTACTCAGTCGGTAGAGCGGCGGAGATCTAACCCGAAGGTCGTGGGTTCAATTCCCACCCTGGTAAGAGTTTTTCTCTGTCCTTGTGTGGGCCCATTTCCATTAGTAGGGCTAATGCTCGCATGGTTCATATGGGGTAGAAACTTAGCACTTCACATTACACTCTAATCAGTTAAGTCTGTTCAAATATAAGTGCTACACGGCCAACATCTGCAAAAACATAATCCTTTCTTGTAGGTTGTAATGGTACACACTTTGTGTATTAATTGTGGGATTAGCTTTAAAAAAACACAATCAAAAGGAAAAAGACAAACAGAAACTGGATTAATTTTAGTCTGCTGCATAGAAAGATCTCAATTAAAAACGTATTGCAAACCGGAGCTTTTAACTGGCTTCCATTTCTGAATATTAATTTACAGCACTCTAACAAAAATAATTTATTACATTACACATTTTTTCACTTTTTCATTAATTTCTGATTGTTAGTATCATTAAGTTTTATTCATTTTATGTACAGATCTCTTGCACCAACAGTAACCCTTCAAGGAAACCTTGACCCAGCCTGCCTATATGCAAGTCATGTAAGTGGTGATAATTATAATTATTTTGTTTCACACATGTCTGTTCTCCTGGCCATCGGAAAATATATACCATATTACACAAAACAAAATGTTAACCCATTGGCTCCCAGGGGTTCTCTCTTGATGAGTAAAATCGTTTAGCGTCAGACAGTAACCAGGGCACCAAGCATTTCGTCCCGGTTTCAAGTAAACGACTGCAAAAATTTCATACTCAGTCTGGTACAACTTTAGTTCATCCCATTCTCATGTAAATACCCCCTTAGAATGCAAAAGAATGACTTCCTATTTCCTACTGTTTATAGCCTGTGTGAAAAGGTTGCTGGATCTAGCCACCTCAAGGTTTTGCAAATGTTGAAAAAGAAAGGATACCAATGTGCATCCCAAAAAATCAATGTTATTTGTCATTTCAAAGTCTCCCCATCAATCAGGCCCTAGTTGTTCAAACGATGGATAGCCCTATCCACCGGCTAAAATAATAATTTATCACTATCCAGTGGATAAGTCATAGCGAAACCAATGGCACAATGGATAGTGAATTATCCTTTAGATAGCATTGTCTTTTGAACAACAAGGGCCAAAACTTTAACTTTAACAGTGTCCTCTTTTCTTTCTTGACTTTGATATGGATACATTTATTAATTTATTAATTCATTAGATCAATGGGTATTGTTGACCTGTTGAAAGCAGCTGCATAAACCAGAAATCTAAATGTTTATTATGAATTTTTTTTGTTACTACAGGAAGAAATCAGTAACGCTGTCAAGAAAATGCTGGAAAACTTTGGAACTCAATGTTACATTGCTAACCTTGGCCATGGAATGCACCCAGATCATGAACCAGAAAAATTAGCCACTTTCATAGACACTGTTCATTCATACTCAGAGAAATTGAATGAAAGAAAAGCATCCTGATGTTGCTGACGTACAATTACTCTTTCACCCTTCACACCTAGCGCAAAGGCCTAAATTTCTAGATTAACATTAACATGTCAACCATGTTTTCCAACTAGATAAAGAATTCAAAAGTGAAACTATTTAATGGTTAATAAAGTAATTATTTTTGTCACAAAAAGTGTGACTTGTACTCTTTTATTACTATTTTGACATGTATAATTATTTACAAATGCTACACAAAGTTAGAGCAGCTTTTACACTTTGCATTAACACGAAAGAAGTGTCTAATTTGTAATCTCGTTGGTCAGTCTTTACCAGTCTAACTGGTAGCGAGTGGTCATATAACACTCACATAACCATGAAAGGGCATTGCATCAAAAATGTCTTGGATTCTCCTAACCGGTTATTATGATTAATACACCATGACTTGTAACCAAGATATTTTACTGCATCTACTTGATGATTGGATCCCCATCTACTCTGATTGGCTAGTTTGCCATTTTGACCACTGTGACGACGAATATCGTTGTCGATAAGAGTACAGACAACGTTGAACCACTTTCAATGTGTTACATAATCTCTGAGTAATGATGCTTCGAAAATTCGAAATATTACAAAGAATGCATGGGCTCAGTTCTTGATGACAAATAACTCGCTGATCGTTATCAAAGCCAAAAGGTTTAAAATTTAATTGGAAATTTGACCGAGTTTAAAGGGGCCGGTTTCACGGTTTTGGGCGCTAGCAGTTGTAAATTTTACGGTTTCTTACTGAACCAGATGATGTTAATTAAACACAATGAGTATTAAAGCAAATACACTGAATGACTAAGGCCCAAATTTGGTGGAAAACACTGCGGGTTTACACAGAAAATATCGAATTTAGTTTTGATCTCAAATTTATTGTACGGGTCGAAAATTTATTCTACGCACGAGTTGTCATAACGAACAAGTAATTTATTCGCATGCAGTAGGTTCATAACACAAAGGAAATGATTACAAAATTAATTCCAATGAGTAATTCCACTTCTATGGCATTGTTTCTGTTTCCTGCATCAGTGCTTTCAATTGTTTTAATAACAATGGAATTAAATGGCCTGACGTGACAGTTTGCCCATGGGCAGAGATGTGAAACTCTCCCTTTAACACGGTCGTTCTTGTACGTTTTGAAGTCAATATTATTTGTGAAAAGCATGATGCCTTCTGTAAGGAAACGCATATATTAATGAGACAAATGCAAACAATGATATCAGCAAGATTCGCCTACAGGCAGCCCCATAGCTGTATTTAGTAGGAGGATAAGGGTTTATATTGAGGGCTCCCTTAATGGGCATTTAATGGTTTGAATAAAATGACTGACACAACTAAACTGTAAACATAACAATTTCTTTCCGAAATGGCTGGCAGCTGAAAAGGTGAGCAGGAAAAGGTGAGCAGCCAAGAAGTTGACTTTTAAGTCGTGGGTAACATACCAATAAAATGGTAATTGAACTGAGTGGAGTGCAATTTGGTCTGAAATCACAAGCATGATTTCAGACAAAAATTACACGACACGAAGTTCAAGTATCACTTTATTACATCCATTTAGAAATCACACAATAATCTTAATCACGAAATTACAGGATTTTAATGAGTGCCAATATTTTATCGATTCAGTCGGCAACAAAAGTTGGAAAATTGGCAACACAATGGTTTTCTTTGTGTTTCGTTTTCCTGCAATTTGATTGATTACCTTAAACAAGCCTTGAAATCAGATTGGTTGTTCCTTTTTTATTGACTGGAGAAATGGTGTGATTTAGAGCCAAGAATAGTGCGATTTGGGAATAAGATCGCACTGCTAAGAGTGATTTCTAAATGGATGTAATAAAGACAATAACGGTATTATTGTAACATTATTTTATAATAATAATTACATGTACCATCATAATTAAGACCGTCTACAGATTTCCCTTTCATGCTCTCCCCTTTGGAATCTTGCTTGTTCAAATACAAATTGAAAATTTTTTTCAAGGACAAAAGTGAACATAATTTTTGGTCCAGGAGTAGTAACACAAAGCAATGAAATGTCACAATCTCAAAACTACACTTTATAGTTCAGAGGCACTACTCGGGTTTTATTAGAAGCCGGCACCCGGGTACTACCACCCGCCTATGTAGGCTGTCTCCAGCCTTGAACGTCTGGAGGATCGCGGGCGCACCGAGACGCCCACGGCTGGAGACTGAGCCTACCTGACTGATTACAGTACCCGCCTTTGCTCAAAGGAGGTCTCAAGATCAAAAGGCAGACTATACAAAGGGGTGCCGCCTTACTTTACTCTATCACAAGGTCCCTTCTACTTTAAAACTTAATGAAACCCCTGACTACTTGGAGTGAAATAACAGGGGCCTGCAGATCCAGGATTTTCTACCTTTATTTTGTCCTTTCATGATTTTTTAGCTGACTTGCAGTTATTAAACTTACAAACATCAGCAAACATTCCAGTGTCTAGGCAAACAATTATCATTTTTTGTTTTCAAAACCTTTTATGTCCTTGTATTAAAGGGAATCCAACCACAAATAAAGTTCCTGCCCTTTCTCTAAATCGAAATACTCTAACTTTAGCTCTGTGTGAACCCTGGATACCTCTGTTATCTGTTCCGTGAAACATCTTCAATCTTTAACTAAATAATTATCTTTTCAGACTCCTTGGATTCAAAGCCAATATCCTCAACCATTGGGACACTTTCTTTAGCATCTTGTTCAGTGACTGTCTTGTCAGAGGCCTGCACTGGTCTAATCTTGGGTACTTTTTCTTCGACCACTGGACTGAGATCTACTGACTCAACAGGACCTGACGCTTTCCGTTTGGACACATCATGGGATTCTTGAATTGCAAATTTCGTTCTTTCCTTTTGTTCTTCATTCAAAGCATTCAGAAGTGTAACAATTTGTCGTTCCCGAACGCGTTCATTTGCATCTCGTTCTCTTCCAGCTTCATTTAGCCCGTCCACCAATTCTCTGACATTCACAACTTGATTCTCAATCGCCTTTAAGTTGGCTTGGAAGTTACCAGGGAGGGCTGGTACAGTTGCGATTGTGACAAAAGGTAGCCTCACTTGCATTCCACTTATTGTAAACATACCAATGATGATGATGAGGATGACGGCAATGAATACAAATGGCTGCCACTGGACGGGAACTTCCCTGAATAGCGCACGGAAACTTTTACCAATGGCTTCAGCGATATGTTCAAATGGCTGAGCAACAATGCTTGCAAGAGTAGCAGATATTGCCTGTTAACAAAATAACAAGCTGCTGTAAGCTACAGTATTGTTTTGTGGTGCTCTTATTGTCCTCCTTGTTCAAGCTCTCTATCATCATCATCATAGTAAAATAATATAAAAATGTAGTTTTAGTATATACTAAAACAGTGGGTAGCATAATGAAGACATGCTCTGCAACCCAAACACTGAATTTCCTTTCCCATTGAACATGTTTTTCTGTCAGCTCCAACCGGAGCTGGGAAAAGTCTGACCTTTGAGCTAGCCCCATATGCTTTTGATCGCTTACTTGGAGAGGATTGCAATGCTATCGTCTTCATTAATGTTTCACTGATTTCACCCATAGCTACTTATCAAAGATCTGGTCTTTAGCCTCAATTGTCGTGGTATTAGAGCGTCATAATGTGGGAAAAAATTGTCCAAAACAAGAGTTGAAGGACATTTTAAATCTTAAGACTAGTATTATAAACTGGTATCTGGAAGTCCCGAGGCGATTCTTGACAACTATCAAAACATTTTTTCATCTACTGAGAGGAAAATAATTATTTTAAAATGTGTCTTAACAGTATCAGTTTGAGTTATTGTATCGCTAAATGGTAAGTTTCGCTAAGAGGTACAGTATCTCCACTTCTATTCCCGATCTAGCATGTCTTTTAATCCCGTTCTAGTACGTCTCCCATAACTGAAGCCTACCTGATCTTTTATGAAAGAAATCAATTGACTTTCTTGACGATTCGAACCTTTCCCTTACTCATTAATGATCTTCCAAACTAGTGTTTAGTTTCTATCAGCACAATTTAATACAGCACAAAGTGTTGGTCCAAAAAGTAGCACTGGAGATCTCCTTTCCAAGCGGCAACTCGAGATTGAAATAAGCTATCGTTTCATTTCGTCTTTGTTTCTGATACATCTATAGCACAAAGTAAACAAATCCCCTCTTTTGATTTCGAAGAAACAAACCTGTTCGGTTGTTTTCAACTTTCTAAGCAAGAATCAGCATAACAAAACAGAAGCACTGGATCCTGGTGAAGGATCTTATTAGTTATTTAAATATTATAAAAAGCTAAAAAGAGCAAGGCTGATATAATGGTGAAGGAATACATTGAAGGAATACATTTCCTTCACCGTTATATCAGCATTGCTCTTTTTAGCTTTTTTTGATTGTTTTCATCGGATTGCGCCATTCAAGTGCAGAACTTGCCAATGATGTCATCCCCCTTTTGGCGCGAAACGAAAATGAAAACCTTGCAAGCCAGACAAGTCGACCTCTCCTCTCGCTCATCCGCCTCAGTCCAAAAAATCACCTGAAATTCTCGTGAGGTCGACTTGTGGCAAGTCTATTAAGTTAAAATAATCTCTTTCTGCTATATTATCTCACTGTTTTAGCATATGTTATAATAAAATTTTGATACCACACACACTCTGAATGGTTAAAACCGCATGCTTTGTGAGAGTACAGATGCACAGCTGAGGACGCCACTCATAGGATTTAGAAAAAAAAGTTATCTCAAAATTTTTGCCGAATGTGTGAGGAAATTAAGAAATTCTTTATTATAAAAGTAAAGAAGCCTCACCTGAGAGCTGTTCGGTTATAATTATAAATTACTTAGGAAGGGGAAAGAGCACACTCAAGAAGAAGGAAAAACCCTTGACTATGTCTTGTGTTTCCCCTACACTTCTTTTGTGCTCTAAACACTTCCTGCATGCTTTCCACCAGAACAGATGACAGGCAAGACTTATTATTTTGTCAACTAAAATGTTAACTATTCAACTCAGTGTCAATGGCTAGTGAATAGTTGTTAAATATGGTAATACAGATCTGTAACCAATAGCAGTCTCCCTATGATTTCATCACTGTTTGCTGTTTGCCAGTACATTGACTAAAGTTAATGTTCCATAAACCTTAATACAAAAGTCATTAAGGGAGGGAATAGAGTCCTGAAGTGTGACGTCATAAAAATTTAAAATTGTGAAATTATGGAGTTTCTTGGGGTATTATGGAAAAGCAACATCCAAAAGGCCTTCTCGCCAAAAATTAGCATTTCGGGGAAAATAGTTTTTGAGATATTAGCCTAGTAACAGTTATGCTCTGACGACTCCATACAAATCCTTCTAAATTTGACTCAGTTCATAACATTAGGAAACAAGTCAAATTTAAAAGGATTTGTATGGAGTCATCAGAGAAAAACTGGACTAGTATCTCCAAGACAATTTGCCCTAGAATACCAGTTTCTGGCAAGTAGGCTTTTCAGATGTTATTCTTTTAAGATAACAAATCCCATAATTTCAAAAATTTAATTTTTTCTGACGTCACCACTTTAGAACTCTATAGCCAATATCCCAAGACAACAGAGAATAACAATTTGGAATATCGCGACTGGATGATGGGAACTCCAAACCAAGAAATAATGAAATAATATTGAACCTTCCACACAAAATTGGTATGGTGAAAGAAGAATTCATGTTTTCTGCAATCACATCAACATGTAGATGAAGCACTGGTCAATAGCCAGCCCGCTAATGGTCAACTGGTAACAGATAACTGACTGAAGGTTTACTACCACTTCATTAATTATTACAAGCTGTAGCTGCAAACAGTTGTGAAAATTTAGGCAATGAAGTATCATTTACATGTGATTGATGCATTGGACATTGGTAGCTGTAATACAACTTAAAAGTACCGTAATACTTTTAAGTAGTCAATTTCTCAATGATGCTGGTGATGAACTGACAGATGTGTTGCGAGGATGTCATTACAAATACACAATAACCACCATGCATGGAATAATTGGCCGTTCCGAAATTCAGCAGGGAACTGGGGCGAGTTTCAAATTTTAACTAATCGATAAACTGACACTACCACATAAAAGATCATGTTGAGATTAGTCATTTTGCCAAGTATGGTGCTTTTAGGGTGAACCGAGACCAAGTTATGGACCTTGAAACATGGTTCAAAATCCATACAGGCGTCTCTTAGTAATTTTGATACAGCGTCCCCCAAAACCATAATTATTAACTCTTAAAATTTTTATGATTTCCGTGATACTCTTTAAAACGGGCAAACATAGCGATTTTCATCGCAGCTTCTTTCAAATATTATTGTAGGTACATGACAGGATTTTACAGTTGTCACTAAACTGATAAAAAATATTTTAGAGTTTATATGGTTATAGGGGACGCTTTGTCAAAATTAGAGACGTTTGTATGGATTTTGAACCGTATTTCAAGGTTCATAACTTGGTTTCGGATCACCCATAAAGCAACATACTTGGTCAAATGACCAATCTTAACATGATCTTTCATGTGGTGGTGTCAGTTCATCGATTAGTTAAAATTTGAAACTCGCGCCAGTTCCCTGCTGAATTTCGGAACAGCCAATTAAACATTGAAAACTTCATGAAAATGCAAGCAAAACTCACCCTTGATGGAGACACTTCCCACATTGGATCAACAAGCAAAGTCTCTTGGTATTTAACACAAGGGTCTTGAGAAAATGTAAATGTGTTTGTAAACCACAGTTTGAAATAGTCAAAGGGATGCACCTCATTGTCAGGTCTGCATTCCTTGGGAATATCTTTTTCCATTTCTGCTTGTTTCGTAGCAAATGATTTCCTGTATAAATGATACCATTCCCAAGGAATGCTGATAACAAAACACCAGAACAAAACCAACCAAACCTGTGATCTCCACGTTAAGTTTGTGTGTTTTTCAAAGATAACAGCAGCACAGATCACCAAAATGAATGCAGCTACAAAAAGAAGTGCCTCACTCGTGAAAAAGACATGAGATGTGCCCCAGTTGGAAAAATCAAAGATATCATCTTTGCCTTTAAAATTTGATATAACACCCATGATGACCTCGCAGACATCGTGTACATTGCCGTCACCTGAAATGACAAATTTTTCCAAAGAGGCTGCATCGTCTTCCGAAGCAGTGATGATGACTTCATGAGCTCCATAATCCTTAATATTTCCTAAGAGAATTCTAGCAACTTTTTTGAAGTAAGGAGTATCACATGATGATGCATTAACCACAGTTTTTTCACTGCAGGGCTGACATGGTTGTGGCATTTTCTTTAAATCTCTCTGACACTGTGAAAGCTCTGTCTGTGCCCTTCCACAACCAGCTTGCTTGTTTTCATCATAATGGCCATTTTTGGGAAATCCCTTTGGGAGAATTGCAAATATGACACAATCAAAGATAATTTTTACCACATCATTGCTTGTAAATCTCACAATCTGATTTGACTAATTTAGGCATTCTATTACTTAAAAATTAATTTAAAATTGATATTTATCTCACCATGATCATAATCTGCATCACTTGTGCGTGTGTGTATGTAATAATAACAATAATAATAACAGCTTTATTTAAGTGTCAATGGATTAGCGCTAGAGAACTAACTGGGGACATTAATGAAATTAACTTAAATCAAATCAAATATCGGTGTTTGCGGAGAGGGGAAAACCAGAGTACCCGGAGAAAAACCTCTACAGCTCAGAGTAGAGAACCAACAAACTCAACCCACAAATGAAGCAGAGTCTGGGAATCAAACCCAGGTCACATTGGTGGGAGGCCAGTGATCTCACCACTGCGCTATCCTTGTGTGTATCCATTGTGGTATCTCCTGTGTAAAGTTAACCTGTAACCTGGCTCCCTTTTAGCTTTCTAGTTCTTCTAAGTTATTTATTTACAAAAAAAACAATGTAAAATATGGGTGCAAATAAATCTTGTTGGTGATGTCAGCTAATTTGCCGTTGTCGATAAGAGTCTAGACAAAGCTGCAAAATTTATTGCAGATTTTGACTCCTGTGATGACAAATACAAGTATCCCTGCCGATAAGAGTACAGACAACACTAAACCACAAACAATTAATTTGTTAATTTGTCTGGGATGAAATTGAATGACAATGACATTGTCAATGCCATTCTAAACAGTCCTGCTGAAGACTAGTCACCCAGATGATCTTACTTCACCTAATTATGATATGACTCCTGGGTTCAAACCATTTAAGACTTGGTAATATTGATCAATATTTTTTTTTATGGCTAGCTTTTTGGAAAAGCCCGGGCTACATTGCACTTGTTGGATCAATAATATTAGAATGTGTAGCATGCATGTTTGATGACATAACCCTAGCCAATGTTGTATTGCATTGACCAATCAGACTTAAGGGCCCAATCTCACATCCGAGAACAATGAGCAATCCAAAATGGTGGAGGTGGACTGAAGTGACTAAAGTAATGCACTTATCAGCTGCCATCCCAGGAAAGACTGGATATGAACTACCCAACACTTTCCAAATTGCAACCAAGAGAAAGGTGAGTTAGTTGACATTTCTCTTATAAATCTCCCTTTTCGTTAGCCGTCCTTTGCTAACATAGCCAAAATATTTTACACAAGAAAACTACAATTTTTTCTATGCTTATCTTTTGACAATTTGATGTTGAATTATTTGTTGCTTGAATTATTCATATGTTCTACCTGAGTGAGCATGCAGTTTGTGACCTATGTGTGACCTTGAATAGGTATACATGTATTGTCATAATAGTTGCTTTTCAAGACAATATTTATAAAAAAGGCTAAAAGTTACACTAAAAATTTTCATCATCCCTGATGATGACGGTACGGTCAAAAACGTTATGGTTTCTCAAAAATTTTAGTAACTTTTAACCTTTTTGATAATCATTGAATAGGTATGTTTATTCTTTTCCTGGGTCCTTTTTCACTGCCACAAGAGCAAAAAGCAATTTCTCCAATGATTTGGTGAAAATTGAATGGAAAAAGTTGATGAGGAGGGCTTACTGTAGTTTGCGAAACGAAATGGAGCGAAACGAAATGGAACGAAACGAAATGGAACGAAACGAAATGAAAATCTGTAGTTTGCGAAATGAAAATCTGTAGTTTGCGAAATGAAAATCTGTAGTTTGCGAAACGAGAATCTGTAGTTTGCGAAATGAGAATCTGTAGTT
>BLFO01004594.1:237770-246131 GCA_014634245.1 Montipora cactus | reverse complement strand
TTTTTTTAACTTTTAAAAGTGGAATAGGGAGTGTTTCGAAGTATTTAGAGACTTCAGAGCACTCGACACCGTTTTGCCTCCTTTGCTCTTCTCATGGACATTCCATCTCGTTATTACTTAAGCTTGTCTGACAAGACAAAACAAGTCCCAAATAACCCCCAGCAAGTGTAGATGAGGTAAAAGAACAGACCCCCATGCCCATCACAGTTTTTAAAAATCTATTTTTGGTTTCGCAAAGCTATTTTAATTTCTCGTTCCCAACGCCACGCATATTTAAAATTTCATTACGTCCTTACAACTGGCCAATCAGGTGCCTCTCTAAAAATAGCTGCGTAGCGAAGATTAGATTTTAAAAAAACTATTATTGGCCCGTGTATGGGGGATCCGTTCTCTTACCTCATCCTCTCTTGCCCCCAGTTGGAGGTCTTGACAAAAATGTAAGTCGCATTCTGATGACCAATGACTTATTCTTTTCAACGTGTACTTACACCCTACTAACACAGAGAACCCCAAAAAGCAAAAAAAAAAAAAAAAAGTCTTTCATTTTCAACGAGGGACGTTTCTTTGTTTTTCATGTAAGTTAACCGTGACGCGAAAAAAAATAACCATTAGCCGTGAAACGCCTAGTCCTGTTCCGGGACTCCCTCTTACCCCGCCCTGAAAATGGGCCTGGAATCCATGCGGGAAAAGAGAGAGTCTCTCTCTTTTCCCGCCTGGGTTCCAGGCCCATTTTCAGGGCGGGGTAAGAGGGAGTCCCGGAACAGGACTATGAAACGCCAAATTTTCTAACCTTAGTCGTGAGAGCTATCCTCCTATTGAGACCCCCTTAAGGACGGTGCCTACTAATTAAAGAAATTTTTTCCCGGTGTGTGATTATGCAGGAAGAGTAGATCTTAACAAGTGTTATTGAAATCCAAAAAGAAAATTTGGGGTAACCACGCATTTTTCAAAGATAATTCATGAATAATATTTGTAAAAAGCTTTGAAATACAAAGGAATGTATGGCGTTCTTTCTCAAATTGAAGCTTCATTATCTCTCAAAAATGCATGGTTACCTCCAATTTTCTTTTTGGATACCAAGAGTACTTACTAAGATCTACTTTCTCCGAATAGTATTAAACTGCGCAAAAAATATCCCTGCATTAATAAGCATCACCGACAGGAACTCCGAGTATCTTGAGATGCGCAGAACGTATGCGCAATATCAATAGTAGGCACCGTCCTTAAGAGGGTAGAATCCAATGAAAGCTTCCTATTTTGTTCCCATTTTGGGATGAGGATTCCTATTTTTTCCTATTTTTGGCCACTGTCTTTCCTCTTTTCCTATCACTTTTCTCGGATTGTCATTTGTCACTTGACACCCTGGTAGATGGAGGTAGCTTAAGGTAAATGAACGTAAATGAAGGTAGATGAAGGTAAAACAAGATAGATGAAGGTAAATGAACGCGGATGAAAGTAGATGTAGGTAGCTGAAAGTAAATGGACGTTAGTGAAGGTATATGAAGGTAAATGAACGTGAATAAAGGTAAATGAAGATAATTGAACGCGGATGAAGGAAGATGTGGGCAGCTGAACGTAAATGAACGTGAATAAGGGTATGTTGAGGTAAATGAATGTCAATGAAGGTAAGCTAAGGTATATGAATTAAAGTGAATGAAGGTATATGAAGGTAAGTGACAGTAGCTGAAGGTAAATGAACGTGAATAAAGGCAGGTGAAGGTCAATGAACGTGAATGAAGGTATATTAAGGTGAATGAAGGTAGATGATTGCGATTGAAGGTAGACCAAGCTAGATGAAGGTAAATAAAGGTAAATGAAGGTAGATGAACGTGAATGAAGGTAGATGAACGTGAATGAAGGTAGATGAAGGTAGATGAACGCGGATGAGGGTAGATGTAGGTAGCTGAAGGTAAATGGACCTTAGTGAAGGTAAATGAACTTGAATGAAGGTATATTATGGTAAATGAATGTTAATGAAGGTATATGAACGTGAATGAAGGCATATGAAAGTAAGTGAAGGTAGATGAAGATGAAGCTAGATGAATGAACGTGAATAAAGGCAGATGAAGGTAGATGAAGGTAAATGAACGTCAATGAAGGTATATTAAGGTAAATGAATGTGAATGAAGGTAAATGGATGCAAATGAACGTGAATTAATGTAGATGAAGGTACATTAAGGTAAATGAACATGAATGAAGGAAAATGACGGTAAATAAGCGTGATTGAAGGTAGATGAAGGTAGATGGCGGTAGATGAAGGTAATTGAACGCGAAGGTAGATGGAAGTGAATGAAGGTATAATATGGTAAATGAACATGATGGAAGGTAGATGAAAGTAAATAAATGTAGCTGAAGGTAAATGAATGTGAATGAAAGTAAATGAACGCAAATGGACTTGAATGAATGTAGATGAAGGTATATTAAGGTAAATGAATGTGAATGAAGGTAAATGGATGCAAATGAACGTGAATTAATGTAGATGAAGGTACATTAAGGTAAATGAACATGAATGAAGGAAAATGACGGTAAATAAGCGTGATTGAAGGTAGACGAAGGTAGATGAAGGTAATTGAACGCAAAGGTAGATGGAAGTGAATGAAGGTATAATATGGTAAATGAACATGATGGAAGGTAGATGAAAGTAAATAAATGTAGCTGAAGGTAAATGAATGTGAATGAAAGTAAATGAACGAAAGTGGACTTGAATGAATGTAGATGAAGGTATATTAAGGTAAATGAACGTGAGTGAAGGAAAATGACGGTAAATGAACGTGATTAAAGGTAGATGGAAGTGAATGAAGGTATATTGAGGTAAATGAACATGATCGAAGGTAGATAAAAGTAAATGAATGTAGCTGAAGGTAAATGAATGTGAATGCAGGTTGATGAAGGTATATTAAGGTAAATGAACATGAATGAAAGGTAAATGACCGTAAATGAACGTTATTGAAAGTAGATGAAGGTATATGAGGGTTAATGAACGTGATTGAAGGTAGCCGAGATGAAGGTATATGAGGGTTAATGAATATTATTAAGGTAAATGATGGTAAATGACCAAGAGTGAATGTATATTAGTACAGATGATGATAAATTTTTATAAATGGAGGTAAATAGATTTAGATGAAGGTAAATTTATATGGATGACTGAATTGTGGGAAACTAAATAATTTAGCTTGTCTTACGTAGTTGGGGACTCCTGGTGGGTATATGCATGAGGTCTTTCCCAATTCGGGCGGCAGCTAACTCAATGTTGTACCCAATTCAAATCTTTTGCAAATAAAAGGTTTTGTTCCAACTATTTCCATATAATTTAAATGTGAATGCTTCATTGTCATGCAAATTCAACACACAAAAAATCTGAACCCCGAGAGATTTGAATTGGGTACAACATTGAGTTAGCCGAATTGGTCTATTACGGAAATAGATAGAAGCATTTCACTCTGGTTCAGAGCTTGGGTTTTATGAGTTTAAAAATTCCTTATTTGAACGCAACGTAGCTCGTGCATTTTCCCACGCGTGCAGCATGGATATTATTTTTGTCCACAGTTGGGAATAAAATCGGCGTCCCGAAATCTCCAGCTTTGTTCCAAGGAAAAGAATGCAAGTTACGTGCTTCAAGATTATGTGCTTCTGATTCCAATACATTGTACAGACAAATTCTTAATAAAGAGTCTTACGCTATCGCGATGATGTATGTTGCATTCCTGTGTTGTTACTTCTTAATTTAATGCGATTTAAATTACGCTTTTTTGCTTCCTGGGCTGCAACTCCGGGAGGAACGTGTAGTAGCCGTAGTACTGAGTTGCAGCAAGAGAAAATGAGGGGACAGAGAACGAGGCTCCTGGTCCAGCCCTTGGGATATGTAATGGAAAGTTATTTTTAGACGAGCGGAAGTCTTCCGAGACGTCCCCATGCACGCCAACCTCGGTCCGATGTTTGAAAGAAAATATATATTCATCAGCCTTCCACGCGTGCCATCATTTTCTCTTTTCACTAAGAACCTGAGAGCGAGGCAAGACTGCATGCGGACGTCTCAGAAGACAGACTTCCGCTAAAACAAACACTTCCGCTCGTCTAAAAATAACTTTCGTGGACATAACATATCCCGGCCAACGCCTTGAGCCTCCCTCTCTGTCCCCTCATTTTCTCTTGGTTGCAGTAAGAGCCCAAAAGTATGGGTAACTGGTTGTAGACCGTTGTAGTGGCTGTTATAGCTATAGTGGTAGCACTGGATGTTATAAATGACCTATGTGTCACACTTTACCTTTTTTAGCGATGTCAACCCCCGGAGATATTTTCTTTGCATCACCCAACTCGTTACCAACCCAAACCAATATGGTTCCTTCATCAAATCGTCGAATTCCCCAAACGTAAAAAAAAAACATAGGAAGCATAGTGATTACCTTTACTATTCGAGACACGAGGGATAAACGAAGTGTTTTTTTCTGTTTTCTGTTGTATTTCTGATCTATCTAAAAACAGGACGCTCGTGGCCCTAAAGCCTCGGCTACACGAGCGATTTTTTGCTCGCGCTGGTGATGCGATTTTTTCAAACTTTGTCGCGTCGCCAGCGCGAGATGAAAATCGCACGTGTAGCCACCCTTGAACTGGCGACGCGACGGGTGAAAAAATCGCAAGAAAAAAGTCACCAGACTTGAAACTTTCGCGACAAAATCGCAGAGATAGTTGCCCGTGTAGCCACCCTGCAACTGTTTATAGTGCCCAGGTCTCTTGAAGTATGCGAATCGAGCGGCCGTCAATTTGTCGCCAAAATTTGTCACAAGTGAAGCCACCCTGGCGCGCAGGCGACGCGACAAAATCTGAAAAAAATCGCATCACCGGCGCTAGACAAAAATCGCTCGTGTAGCGGCGGCTTAAAGCTCCTTCCGAATACAAGAAGTACGAGTTAGCACGTGCAAGCAGGAAAACGTTTAATTCTTGGCTGAAGGACTATTCATTCTTTTGGTCTCAGATGTGTAATGTAAAGGCGATTTTCCTACAAAAACGCCCATAATAAAACGAATTAAAGATGAACGCCTGTTAGGATAGGAGGTATGACTTTGAATAAACCGAAATTGCTTGCATTCTGGGAAATTCTATCGATACCATTCGTCTAAATACAGCATAGCCAACGTCTAAAGTCTCTTTTATCCGAGAGTATTGGTCACCCGTACAGGAGACCGGGAAATTCGTTCCGTATGTGAGAGACTCGGATTATCCGGGAGCCTGAGTTGACATAATTGCTTTTGTTTCAAAACTTACGAGCGGCAAAACGGGAATCGTTTTCTTTTCGGATAAAATATGGAACAGAGTTATATTTTGTTTTCCGTTGAAACCCTTGAGCAGGAAGAGAATGGAATCTACTGCATGTAAATACTATTCCATTTCATTGCAACAGCAAATTGCCTTAGCCCTCAGCTGTGCACGGACAAATGATTGCAATCACGATGGTGACAACGCTACAAACCGTTTAAGATGACCATTTTTAACAGTTTTGGCAGAACATCTTTAGCGCTACAATCTTTGACAAAACTCGTTGAACACAGGGACTGGGCTGATCAATTTGCTGTTACTCAGTTTTGGCCAAAATTACAATCGTCTGAGGGACCAACTGATTTGCTGGTTAGCTCAACTAATATTATAGTAAAGGCAACATAAGACTATTATTAAACATCGCTGTGATTTTGCATTCAAGTATATTTTGTGGTCTTGTGTTTTTCTAATGTTTCATTCCAACAAGGCTTAACTTCTTGAGACAACTGTGAATAAGGAATGCCCTTATTCTTACGTTCAATTCATGTTCAGCGACGATCGGCCTTCGGCCAAAAGTCTGATAAGCGCGAGAAAATTTAGTTTACGTGACACTTGAGCGGCAACTTTTATTTGCTCATATGAATGACAAAATGTGCCTGAATCATCTATGTGGCAAATACATCTGCTAAAATGCGACGCGCCGGTATGTGTGGCAATTTTAAAAATTGCCACTTAAAGTAAAGTGAAGTAAAGTGGTGCATTTATATAGCGCCCTTACTAACGTCTCAAAGGCGCTTTACAATGCTCAGACTGGAAGCATATACAGGCGCAAATAGCAGCCGCTTCTAAGCAGTCCATGTATGCTGGTACTCACCGGCTGGTACTCACTTACCGGCTGAAAATTTGTTGATGTGAAAGTCTTTCCAAATAACTCGTCGCAAAAATTCAGTTGGGATGTTTTTCTAAGTGCGTCTCCGCTCCGAAGTTATGATTTGCGCCCTAGAAAAGTAAGGCTTCGACGACAAATATTTGCTATGGCAGGATGAGTAAATCTATTTGGTACTGACATAAAAAATTGCCAGTGTGCTCGCCGGTGTGGGCGAAGTTCTTCCCCATGACGAGGTACCGTTGTATCGTCCGTTAGAAACCGCAGGCGGGGAAATTGTCAGTGTTACCTTGAGAAAGAGGTGTTGGGAAAAGATCATCCGCAGTGCCTCGTAGCAATGGCATTAATTGATTGGTGCATCTTAATTTAAGCAAAGCACAGGTGCACTTGGTCCTTGTGGGTAGGGCTTGTCGGACCAGAAGATATAAGGCTCCGTATTTTTGTCACAAGAGCCCACATCACGGCATTAAATTTACTAGTGCGGGTACCCCAAGCGCGACTCTGCCCAGAACCCAGGGCCTTATGTGTCAGTTCTATGAAAGGAACCTTTAGTCACTTTTGCATCAAATCCCAACAAGACAGATGTGATGGTTTTTTCTTTCCATAGTTTTAACATAGTTGACGACTATAACGACCATTTTGCGAAGTCAAGCTGCAATGTGTTGTACGTCACGAGCAATGAACTCCCCTGGGAATTTTTCGCGCCCTACTTTGCACGTGGTGCGCGCAAATGTGATGTTTATCAGCGGAGGTTAACACAACGCAATTGTTATTTACTACGAGTTTCCACCACATTGCGATGAATTTTATTTACCTTGTCCTTTTAAAGCCGTCGGAGATACGCTTTACTAAAAATTTACTTCCACCTAAGTTTGACAACGGTATTCCACTTAAAGAAACATTCACCCAGATAAAGAATGGAGAAATTCTCTTGGAAGATATCCCGCTTATGGAAGTTGTGTTTTACCGAGAGAGATGGGAATGGTACACTTTGAACAACCGAAGACTCTGGGTTTTGCAAGAGCTAGAAAAGATTGGAAAATGCCAGTACATTAAGACAAAGAGAGTTGAGTACGTGGGAAACATGTCTGATTATCCGTCGCTTTTGTACGGATCTGCCGCAATCAAGGAATCCAGTCGCTCGTTTACATGGCAAGGAGACAGTTTGCAGATTACCTCGCGAGGTTGGGGGCACAGGGAGATAGATGTCTTCCTTGAAGAAGATGAGAATGATTCTTCACAGTTTGTTCAAACAAGACGGAAGTGTAACAATGAAAGGTGGCAAAGTCGTTGTGAGGATTTACGTCAGAGGAGGTACTGCTACGACTCAGGAAAACCATACCTACGTAGAAAACGGCGTCGGTTTCATCCGTACTCAAGATACGACTCGCGCTTCGAGCAAAGTCGACAAGAGCGTCTCTTCTCTGGCAGCCATTCACGACATGTTGTTGAAAAGGAATATTTCGGTCGAGGTCGTCACTATTCCATGTCCTCTGAAAGTTCCAGCTCCGTGTATGGTTTCCAGTTCAGCTACACAGTTTGGTACGAGAGAAGACAACAATTCTTACGAAGTGTCTACTGCTTTCGCACTGGCCGTCTAAGAGACCCCTCTCGGTTCATCGAGTACCTGTTTACCTGTGGTGTCTGCTTCAAAACGTTTAAGTCGAAAGTGAGTCTAAATCAGCACAGCGAGGAGCTCTTTCACTGGGCTTGTGTCCGGTGCGGAAGGTTCTTCGGAAGTCACACAGCTTTGGGCCAGCACAAGCTGGCTCTTAGCCATACTATTTGAATATTTGTTCATCAACGTTTCCATTTATATCGATGGGTATGCTGTTACTACGGAAAAAAGTGAAAACGTTTGGAGTAATTTTTCAAGCACGTTGTTGTTTTCAAACTGTTGTCACGCATGTTTTCGTGACACGTTGTGACTGCGTGACAGTTCATGTTGTGTGATCTCGAAATGAAATAAGGTGGAAGTAACAATCAAAATTATGGTTATTAATGTCGTTTAAATCAAAATAGCGGAATAATTTTAAACAAATTTTCATGAAAGGTTGAATCATACTAGAAATTATGACAAAAGCAAAATATGCATTATGGCTATAAATTTTCAGAAACTGTGATTTGTTGAAGGTAGTTGAAAACACTTGTATGAATAAGATGGGACAACTTTAAATCATACCATATGTTTATCAAGAATGATTATGTATTTGAATACATAA
>BLFO01004594.1:230270-232770 GCA_014634245.1 Montipora cactus | reverse complement strand
CAAAGGTTTTTGAAAATCAGTCATTTCCAGATTCAACAAATTGGTTTACTTCATAGCACGAAATGCCTTTTGTCTTAAAATGTAAAATAATCAGTTACTTAAAATTTACTAAGAATCAAACATCATAATGTAAAGTAATCATGTCTTCTTTCCTTCGAAGTCTTAATCCTCATAGAAAGCAAGGATCATCGTCAGACACCGATTCAAGGATGCAGGATTAATAGATAGTTACTCCGGAAGTAATCACAAATTTAAAAGGAAGTAAACATTAATGACTAAAATTCCTTTTGAGAAAATTGGATGAAAACTTAGGATGAACCTTAGGATGGTTTCTAACGGTTTTCGCCTGTGGAACATTTTTCAGCAAATCACTTATAATGGTTGGCGTAGACGAAATGATAAAATCTGACAAGCACTCGTCAATTTGCATGACAGATGACGAAAGCATTTGTCCAGATAGCGTCGGCGGAGACTCGCCCTTTCCCTTCCAAGATCTAAAAGTTCATTCAACAAACTAATACTATTGATTTCTTTCCTGTCTGGTCGTGAGAATTTGGTGTTATATCAAGATAAATATCCCCTAGCTGATAATATTCTTCACTCAATACCTGTCTACCTGACAGTATGTTGAAGTTTTTGGGGGAATTTAGATTCTGATCACAGCTGGGAGTTAAAGGTCAAAAACTCAACTATAAGGATTAGCATGGAAATTTGTGTATAAAGCGGTTTTCAATTGAGTGTCAAAAGTAATAAGGGAATTGCTTTGGTTTTGTATTACTTCACTCAGTGATTGGTTCAAACTTCTCGCTCCACTTTTTCAACCAATCAGAAGTGAAACCAAAACCAATCGTGGCTCGCGCGTGCACATTTTCCCGCGCTTTGTGTCGGTTACGCGTAATTACTTCGAGGTTTGATTAGTTTACCGGATTGTCTCCACCCTTTTTGAGTGGCCAAAGTAATTACTTTGGTTTTGGTTTTACGACACTCGATTGAAACTCGTTCTATGAAGTTGACGTATCAATATAAAAACAATTAAGAGCTCTATCTGAAAATCGTAAATATTTGAACTTTAAATAAAAGCAGTTGTGAAGATTTCTTAAGTGGTAACAATACAAAAACCCGAGGAATAAAGGCTTGAACGCTTTGAATTTTGCAGGATTTCCTTTAATTGCTTTTCAAGGTCAACCTCGTTGCCAGGATCTGAGAACGAGGTTGTATGTTCATGACGTACTGCGGGGAAAGAATAGAAATACGCACTCGACTTTTTCCATTTTAAAGACTTTTTCTGATGTATAATTTTTTTGGTACATTTTTCTACATCATGTTGTTAACTGCTTTTAAAAATTGATTTGGCATTGCTCAAGTATTAAGGGCCTGGTCGCAATCATGATAGCACAATATTTTTTCGACGTTTCTCCGCGAAGTGTGACAGTTTTTAACAGACGCGTGATGATAAACATGTGAATGGTTCTGAAACTGTATACAAAAAACCAACAGCATAGAAAACTAAATGTACAATATTTGTTCGACGTTTGGTGCGTTTTTTGTTCAATAACTTACAAAGTTTGATAATAAGTCGCTGCAATTTCACTCTTGTACTTTTGAAACAAAGATAGAAAGGGGAAGATTCCCTGTTGAATGCTCAAGTCAAAACCAGATTAGGTTGGACAGCAGCGCACAAGGCGTCATGGGAAAGTTTTATTTTTCAGTCAGCGCAGTTGCCTCCAGACTTCAAGGGAAACACATCTCTTCGTTGTAACATGGACGTCATTGATAGACAGGACGCAGAGTCAACTTTGTTTGAGAGCTCCAGTTGCATCTTCTTACATTGCTGTGACATGCTCAATTTATTTACTTTCTCTGTTCCAAGCCTTCCCTTTTTGATGATCAATGGGCTTTTTGCCCATTTCAGTTTCGAGAAAAATTTCCTTTGGAAAGGTCAAGACGAATCTGCATTTTGCCACTTAGCGAGGAAATTAGATCCTCTGAAGTCGGCGTCAGTTCTATTAAAACCCAGTGTTGATTTTGCCCGGGAGGTACTTCCTATTAATGGACTAATGGGGATATGCCGCTGGATGGGGTCACATTTTCACGACTGGATTGATTATAATGGGGTTGCATTTTCAATAGAGCCCCCGACAGAGTTACTAGAATGGGGTCGCAAATTGTCAGGATTTTGGGGGTGGGAAAATTCTGGCTAGTGGGATTTAAAAATGGAAAGATTAGCGGTAAAAAATATTGTTACAGAAAGAACTGTAGCGCTGTCGATTTCATATTTACTAGGCGCATTACATTCCGTTTTAAAATTACAATTAAAAGGCTTTGCATGTGTAAGGTTTATGCATAAATAGAAAGTGACTAAGTTGGGGTCGCTGAAATTACATTTATCCAAAAGTGACTAAGATGGGGTCTATAATTGGCCATAAAATAGACTATAAAGGGGAAGGGGTTCTGAGAGGTTAGCGGCACATACCCAGCGAAAATTGACCCAAGTAACACC
>BLFO01004594.1:219465-224465 GCA_014634245.1 Montipora cactus | reverse complement strand
ACCTGTATTTTTGCCAGCCAGCAAGATTCCTTGGGGAACAGATAATGTGAGGAACAGATTCGTTGGGTGCCCCTGCTCATTGGGTAGAGCCAGTGCATTTGGACCAATAAGCACAGTCATGTGTTCGAGCCTGGATTTCAAGTTGCTTCAGTGATCTATGATGATCTTACTAAATTTCATTTAAAGCTAAAAAATATGGTCGACAATGTTATTAGACGTTCAGTAATTCGAGCTCCGAAACAAGGCGTTTTTCTGTACATCGATTTTTCCCATATACCAGAAACAAACAAAAAAAAGAATTGTTGCCTGTTTTAAAAGGTCTCCAAGAGACAACAAGTCCAAGTGAAGTTTTCCGAAAAAGGCTCCAAACTCTCGTCGCACCGAAAGACGTTTTTGAAAAGAGAGCAATAAAAATCATGCATCACTAAGAGCTATTATTACGAAGATAAAAGGGGAGCCGCAATGAATGTTAAGAACCGAGAGTGAGATAAATATACGACTTGGATATTTCGGCAATGAAGTGTTCACTGACACATGTGCAAAGACCGTTTCTTTCTTATCGTTGAATTTGACTTACCGAAAATGATACCAAATTAAAGGTGTGTACTGAATAGTAGCATGCCAAGAATATTTTGTGGAAATTTGAGGTAGCCAGTTGGAACCTTGTGTGGTTTTCATCCTTTTTTATATCAAAGACAAGATAATTTAAAGTTTAAGGGCAATACAAAAAAAAGATATACGTACTTGAGAATCTTTAGTTTTCACAAAACCTTTGGGTTTTCTTCACTTACTCTCCGTGAAAATCCATCAGTTAATTAATACCAGTGAAAACTAATTTGTAACTGTAATTACGCGCTGACTGTAAATTTGAAGTGTCGATGGTAAGACGCCAAGCCACTAATAATGGGCACCCAGGCAACTTCTTTTCTTGACGCTAACGACGCAGCTGTATTTGCATAATACGGCACAAAATTCAACAAAATTCAAAGACTTCAGGTCAAACAGAAGAAGCCTTCAAGAAGTCCTTTTTATTATTTGAGTTATGTAACCAAACTGATCCATTTGTTTCGTGTGTGTATGTGTTGTGGTTTAATTTAATTTTCGGTTTAAATTTTGTCAAACCAGTTTATTTCTTTCAAACCAGTTTGTCAGTTTTTTTCAAACCAGTTCAACTATTGAACTGGGGTGCAGGGATGGCGTAGTGGTGAGAGCACTCGCCTCTCACCAATGTAGTCCAGGTTCGATTCCTCGACTCGGTGCCATATATGGGTTGAGTTTGTTGATTCTGTACTCTGCTCTGAGAGGGCTTCTCCGGTTTCTCCTCTCCTCAAAAACCAACATTTGACTTGAAATTGTTAGATTCAGTTTACAGTGTCCCTCCAGCGCTAGAACGACTAGACACTTAAATAAAGTTCCTTTCCTTTTCAAAGCAATTGTTTTTTTTTATTATTTTTGGTTTAAAAGTGCCTTTGAATGGTTAACTTCAAACAGAAAGAGTGGGCCGGACATGGTCACATTCAATGTATTTTGGCAGAAGGACTGCGTCAGTTTGAGTTTAGGGTTGTCATTATGAAATTGCGGTTTGTTTTCAGAAGGTTTGGGTTGGGGTCATAAAATGGCTTGGTATTTGGGCCTAATAAGTGGATTTCTGACTGGTTAACTAAGTAATGCGGTTTGGGTAACAGACACTGTCCACAAAAGTAACCAAATGTATAGATGCATTTTATGTTTCAAATATAATCTGTTGTTACTTCATTTATTTGCAAACTGAACAAATGCTACCGACAAGTATTGTTAGCTTGCTTGCAAGCAGCTGTGTACGAAATTTCTTTGCAGTAATCGACTGTCACATTGCTCGAAGTGCAAGGTTATAACCTTGAAAATTAAATAAGCCCTTAAATGATTCCTTGTGGAGTAACTATTTTAGCATAGCCTTTCCTAATCTCCATTATTTTGCCTAACAGCAATTTCGGGTGTACAGGACTCGTTTTGTCTACCTTGTCTATTTGGATTGCAACCATGTCATCGATCTTGAAGGGTTCCTTCCTTGGTTGTCTGGTTTGTTTTACCATTTCTTCATTGCATTGACAGTGTCGTTCACTTATCTTGTGGCGTTTGGCTGCTCTTTCAACAGTTTCACACTGATCATTGTCTAAAGTGTTTTTACCAGAAGCTAGCTCAGTGGCTTCCCCTTTACATTTAATGTTTTCATCAGTGTGCTTCGTATGGTGTTGTATTTATTGCCCTGTGGAGAGGGATGTTCATAGCATATGAAGCCTGCATTTCAGTGTACTCACACCATCTTTCAATGTTCATGTTATTTGACCCCATAATTATTGACCTCATATTTCAGCTTCATAGTAATAAAAATAATAGTGATAAAATCTATGCATTAGTAAGTACCCCCTCAAATTTACCAAACATACGCGCAGAATACTCTACACACCATGACATTACTTAGCAGGGGAGGGACAGGAAAGACTTTTCATGACACGGAAAAAAAAAAAAACGGAGAAATGAAACGCAGACTCCGACTGGGTTTAGCAACCCAGTAAAAAGAAAAATTGTAAGCAGGACTTGTAGACAGGGGTTGGCAGTAATAGTACTTGGGGTATGGCTATTGTACACGCAGGTGAATTAAGGCATGGGTCAATTTGCATTGTCTCACAAAAACAAGGGGGGTGGTCAATAACACAAAAGGAGTATCATAACGCAGAAAATACCCGATCATATTTCACACCACCAAAAACGATGCTTCACAATGGACTAAAGTTATGCAAATTAGGTCACGTGTCCCTACAGCTCCTAAAAGATTGAAAAATTCTTTGAACAAAAATTGGGCACACTTTTTAGCTAGCGTTGTTTGACTCTACTATTCCAAAAAGACACAAAATAGAAGCAACTAAAAAACTGTGCTTGGCAACTTTGAAATATTTTGTCTATTTTGGTAATAAACGTGTTTTTTGACTAGTACCCAGTCTCCCAATGCAAAAACACCCTTTTAGCATGCCTTTTTTGCAAAAAATCTTAACATTGCCAAGCACAGAAATGACAAACTTGACGGCCTTAAAATTATAAAACGAAAAAAAAATTTAAGGTTAACAAGAAAAAGTGTGCCGGTTTTGCAACAACATGGTAGCAGTTTTGGCATTTTTTGATGAGCAAAAAGGCCCAGTTACCAGCAATAAGAATAACTGAGCAACCTATACTGCTAACAAAGAGTAAGATTAATCGTACGGGTTATAAATTACTCGTTCTCGTTCTCGTTCTAGAATCTTAAGGTCCCTGATATCTGTTCACTCGCCGCGAAAACACACACAGCTCAACAAATTGACCTTCTTCCAATCAGTGGCTTCATAGCTCAGTTGGCAAAGCATTGCACCAGCAACGCAGAGGTCATAGGTTTAAATCCCGTCGAAAGCCACCTGAAGTTTTTAGGTGTCTGTAAGGAACAATTACTTAAATTGTCCAGATAAGCACGAGTATCACTTCTCTCTTTCGATTTCTGCTGTGATACAGATGGTCGCATCCTTTCGATTTTGAAAACGGCAATTTAACAGATCCTGTTATTCAAGTGCATTTCGTCATCCTGGCAAATGTGATTTCATTGATCTTTCATGTCAGATGCAATTGAAATACCAGAGGACTGTCTAATTGTCCCCTCGTTATCAGCAACAAAAACCTGTTTGATTCGGTTTCACAAACGATCATTACTTCCTCCAGGCATTGGGTTCACTTCTAAGTCTTTTTCTATCCCTCAGATAGTTGACTGGCCAGTTCAGCGAGCCTTAGTCTACAATAAACCTGTTTGTTTATGTTGCTTGCAATTCAAAGATCTGGCGATGTGACAAATGTCTTGCTAACCTTCTTTCAGGCGGTGCTGTAACTTACGGCTTCCTTTGTTTTCAGTTCCGTTTATGCCCCGTTGTGGGGACTTTAAACGAGAGAAAATGGGGGCCGCAACTAACAGTTCCTCCGCCGGGGAACTCAGATATTAAGAGGACTACACCCCTCAAATCGGAAGAGATTACAATAAATAGGGAAGAAACGCAATCACTTTTAGTACTGTCCATGAATTCTATTATGTACAGGTAGTAAAAAAAGGCAAATCGTTAAAGAAAATAAAAATTGCGACCATGTGGTGAGGAAAGAAAGAACTGTTAGAAATGACCGAAAGTGAGAATTCACCATTTCTACAATTTCATTCCTAGCAGTATAGCAGGACAATTGTCAGCTGAAACTAGTGCCATGCCCTCGTTCCCATGAGCCTTCTATAGCTTAGTGGTAGAGCATCCGAACTGATATGGTCATCGGAAGGAAGGTCGTGCGTTCGACTTCTACAAAGGAACCCTCGCATCTTTTTCCGAGTATCCCCGAGTGACTATCAGAAAAAATATCCCTCTTATCTTGTAGTCATTTCTTTTTGTTAGAACGCTGACCTTTGAAGGCATGTTTACATGGAGGTGGGGTAACCCACCTGTCTACATAAACTTTAATTTTTCAGCCTCACGTTTACACGATAGGTGAGGTAGCCCGCTGAGGTGGGTTGCTGGGCGGTCTTCCAGACCGGCTAGCCCGCCCAGCCGGGGTACCGGTCGCGTTTTTTCACGTAAACACTTGAAGGTGGGGTGACCCGCCAACCCGCGTCGGCTCGTGTCACGATAAGCTGCCTTTAGCGGAGGCGTTGTAGCATTAAAAGGGTTAATAAGAAACCACACCACTGAAAGGTTGAAGCAAGGGTAGCTAGTAACGACAACAAAAACAGCCTGTTTTATTTAAACACGATGGGTTTTAAAGCTAATATAGCTTATGGGGCCGTGTAAAAAATGTTAACAGGTTAATAAAAAATTTAAAAAATACAAAAATGATATAAATAAAATCAAAAAAAGACGAAATCACTTTGAATTTGGGAACCAATTCAGTTTGCGATGACTCTTCACTAAAGTTCAAGTTTCTGAGGGCGGGAGACTTTTTGCCCTCTTAGCATAATCTCTGGCGCT
>BLFO01004594.1:204465-216965 GCA_014634245.1 Montipora cactus | reverse complement strand
TTAACCAAGCTTCTCTAATGGTAAAAAGATACTAGGCAATACAAATGTCAAGGCAAATTAAAAGGAAAAACTGAACGAATTGCGACCTGTTGGACCCCACAGTATTCATGTTTATGAATCAGAATGTTGTGATACACGCTAACAAAGGTCTTAGGAAGATAAAAAACAAACAAACAAACAAACAAACAAAGATGTATCGTCAATCGTTTTCTAACAACACTTGCTGGTCGGCCTTTTAATCTCTCAACAGTGATTTGTGTCTCTGACAAATCGTTTTCCGAAAAAAACCTCCCCCTTTTAGAGATTCAATACTTATGTAATCCTCCCTTTTAGAGATTCCCTATTTTAGTAATTTCCCGTTCCTTAATACCCGTTCCCATTCACCGTTCATTATTTTAGAACAAGCCAATTAGAGTCCCGCTTCATGTGCTGAAGGTAGAGTTGTAAGATGCGCTACGGTTTTGTTCGGTGGGTGTTAAATATGGCGTTAATTCTTAAGGCACCTGTTGTGAAACCTAAAACTTTGCATTACTCTGGTCAAAGCGATCTTCCAATGGAAAATAAGGTGCTTCGTTTTCGAGTTATGAATGTTTCGTTTTCTTGATTTGAGTGCTTTATTTTCGACTTAGGGTCCTTCGTTTTCAATCTTTTGGGTGTTTCCTGCTTAGTTCCTCGTTTTCAAGAGCTTCGTTTTCGATACAACTTATCCAGTTGTGACTGACACACGCACGCAAAAAACCCACCTCTTATTCCTTAACTTATTTGCGGTAGTGTTCATTATTCCTGCTCAACTGGTTGCAAAGAGGAACATTGAAAGGTAATTAGTAATATTAGCTTGGTGCAAGGGTGTAATAAATAATTATTTGTTGGTTGTTTGATCGATCTAAACTACCCTCTATTCTCTCCTTGTACATCGAGAAAGTAAGGAAATGATGTCTGACGAGCGTACGGAATTTAAGAAGGTTTTAGTTTTCTTATCGACTCAGATTCAAAATGGAGGGTGTTACGAAGCAAATGATGAGTGGAAATGAGTATACGGAATGAGTAACACGTACAGAATTTAAGTTACAAACAAAGAAGATACGCTGTTGGGTGAAACAGTTTCAAAAAACCCACATTCCAATCCATTTTAATCTTCTTCAGTTTTGGCTTTGCCCTGCCTCCTTTAAATTTGTATTTGATGTTTTATTCAAACCTTCCTTCACTGTTTTAAGTAGCCGGTTATTTTTACGTTTCCCATGATTTGGTTGCCAGTTGCTAAATTTGGCTAATTATAAATTTCGTAACACATCCCCCTTTGAAGGTAAGCGAGGTTACACCCTTATATTTTTTCGTTCCCATAACCACCTGAACCGCATAGGAATAAGCCATCAGTAGTTCGGAGCAATGGAACTATTAACTATTTGGGTAACAATACTTGATCTCTTTCCGTGTTGAACTGATTCATTGATTTCCGGTTTGATAAAGGTTGAAATGACTTTTTGTTCTTCCTGTTCCATTTGTTACTTCTCTTAAGAACTTTTCAGTTTTACGCTCCAATTCTACTCAGATAAATTTGTGTTCAGAAAGTTAACACTTTTCCCACAGGATGTTTTACCGAGCGACTTGATAATGGAATAACCACGTAAAATTGAAATTTCAGACTCACGAAGCCATTGCTTCACCTCCACGAAACTTTTGCTTTTGAAAAGGATCCGTTTGGACCAACACTGGTAAGTCGCTCCTTGCTCCGTATGGCCTTATCTTATGAATATATGACTCATGCGATGCAAACCAGCTCCGATTACATATGTCTTGTTTTTTTTTCTTTTAATGTCATTTAAAAGCCCTGAAAGTAACTAAGAATCAGCTCCCTCAAGATTTTAAAGTTAGAAATGGCGGACCATTGAATAAGAAAATTCCAGTTGAAACAAACAGGCGTTTCTTTTAAATCAAGGCCTTAAAACGTGGGTCACTTAGTGTTTGGTTAATATAGTTTTGTTCGCCAAAGAAAAACAAAAGACCTGATTTTTTGGTCAAAGTGGCAGTTCAATAATATGAGCAAGGAATTTTATGCGTAATGAACCAGTTCTGATCCCTTTTCTCTTGTTTCCTGTTGTTTTCTCCATACCTCCTTTATATTAAAGCAAGGAAGTATGACGGTATTGTTTTTATGTTTATTTTGTAAAACGGTCACCAACATTCATTTGTGACTGAAGTACGCACGCAAAGAATCTACCGATATTGCTTATCCATTAATTTATTTTTAGCTGGATTCTTTGTTGATGTTCACCCTGTTCCAACAAGAGTATTGCAAGGTATTTGAATATACTAGCTTACTGTGTATAATATATAGTTAATTATTTGTTTGTTGTGTGATAGAACTATCCTGCCTTCTGTTCTTTTGCTTGTACATCGAGAAAATAAGCTAACTAAGTCTTGTATGGTAAGGTGAAGTGGAGGTGTTTGAGCCTTCTGGGCCATCGTAAAGGAAGGAACTTTAAGGGAGAACTGAAAATTTTTCCATTTTTTTTTTCTTTTTTTAAAATCCTAACATAAGTAAACTTAAACCTGTATAGATATTTCGTCTCGTTTCCTGTTTTTTTATGTTTTGTTTTTTTTTCTTTTTTCTTTGCGAGAAAATTACGTTGGAAGTTGGGCTTTCTTCCCTTTTTGGGTCTTTTCAGTGCGGGCTCAAAAACTAAATCAGCAGCCTGCTGTGACGTATGATATGTGGAACAGAGATTTCGTAATCAAAAAAAACAAGGTAAACACAAGTGCTGTTGTGGATAAATTCCTCATTGTTCATCTACATCTACATCGCGGACTCAATATTCACGACAAACATCAGTCTAAAAACTGCTTCTCTATGGGGCGCTCTCGCATGTCTTCCCCATATCATACTTCTTAAGCTGCAAAAATTACCGCTGACTCCTCCATTTGGAGCCGCAATGCTGATGGCCCAAAATCACTAATTGGAGACACTGTAAACTGAAACTAATAATCAACGCAAATCAAGTCAAATGTTGGTTTTTGTGGAAAGGGGAAAACCGGAGTACCCGGAGAAAAACTTCTCGGTGCAGAGAAGAGAACCAACAAACGCAACCAACAAATGATGCCGAGTCTGGAATCGTACGCTTTCCGAAAGGAAGCTTTTCTTTTGACATAACTGCCTGGCTAGAGACCAGGCATTTCGAAGGACTAACTCTATAACGCCTTCTTCGCGGATGATAAGACACTCCTCCAGAAGAATGAGAGGGATTATTATGCAAGTGTTCCTTCAAATAGTCCGTTTTACAGTTGTGTGCTTAGTTACCTGGCCTATGAACGAAAGTGAGGCTGGAGTTGACCTTGTTTTGATAGAAAGCGCACTGCTTCTCTTATGTAAATTATCACTAATTAGCACGACACTAACATCATTAACATGAGAAAAGAAGGGAGGTCTGTATCATAACAAGGTCAACACCAGCCTCACTTTCATTCAAAGGCCACGTAACTAAGCACACAACTGTAAAGAGGTCTATTGTTGCATTTTCTTTGCAAACTGACTGGTCTGGCCAGGCAGTTCTGGCGAAAGGAAAGTTTTCTTACCCGGTTAGATTCAAGATCAAGGGTTTGCCCCTTATGGCAATGTGTCTGTAATAGGTCATGAAATGTTATCTGTCGTTTTTTTTAAATCCCCAGTCCCTTTTTCTCGCGATAGAAATATCTTTTAGGGTAATTAATCAGTTTTGCTTGAATAAATTCGAACAAAAGCAGAGCGTGTATCGACCCCTTTTACAGAGTCTTTTCACGTGACGTCAATGCGGCCATGTTGGTATCCCCAACTAATCCTCCGGGAGTTGAGTTCTATTATCATGCAAACGTTTTCTTTTGTTTCGGTGGAAAAACAAGGTTACTGACACGTGAGTGAAAACACTCTATCGTGCGTCTTCTTGTTTAAGTTTCAAACAACAATCGGATAACCTTTGGAAATCTGTTTGGCTGAACAGTTTTCAAAAACGCAAATTTCAATCCATTTTAATCTTCTTAGTTTCTCCCTTGCCCCGCTTCCATTAAAATTGTATTTGAAGTTTTATTCAAACCTTCCTTCAATGTTTTAAGTAATTATTTTTACGTTTCCCCTGATTTGGTTGCCAGTTCGCAGTCGCTAAATTTGGCTAATTATAAAATTCGTAACATATCCCCTTTAAAGCTAAGCAAGGTTAGAGCCTTATAAGTTTTCATTCCCACAGCGACCTGAACCTGATAGGAATAATCCATCAGATGATTGGAACAATGGAGCGATTAGCGATTTGAGTGACAATCACTTGATCTTGTTCCGTGTTGAACTGTGCAATTAATTATTTTTGTTGTTCTTCTTGTTCCATGTGTTACTTTTCTTTAATCACTAAAGGAAGAATTAAAAACTTTTAACCCCAGAACATAATGTTTGCAATAAAAATTGTCCGAATGTTTTGCAATGGAAGCGTTTGTATTTAAATAAATGCATTTCAAAAACGTTTGTTTTTGTGTTCAAATTTCCCAGGCGCCGCCATCTTGATTGAATGAATGGTGACTTGTCGTGGTTGCCTTATTAGGAACTTTAAGATCTACGACGCGGTGGTCAGCGTGAACGCCACAAAACAGGAATATCAGTGGTTATTCAATTCTCAACCTCGGATAATGCATTTCGCGTGCTCTGATTGGTTCACTCAATCTCGGTTATCAGCTCATATACCTTTGTTTGACCTTATATGGTAAATGATTGCGCTAAACGTTGCTAAGCTAATTTTTTTTCGCCGGAAAGCGAAATTTCTCTTTGAATAAAGCCAAAAAAGAAAAAAAAGGTTTTTTGTGGAAAGTTTGGATCAATTCTTACCTTTAAAATACGCGAAAAGTTAAGAAATGTTTTTGTGATGAGCCTACGTCTGACTGACCTCAAGGTATTACAGATTATCGCATCTTCATCACGTTTTTTCGATTTCGCTTTTTTCGCTCGTATTTCGTACTTCCAAATTCTTGGAGTTTAAGGAATTTAATAAAACAATTATTCCATTTGCGCTTGTTGGATATGAGACTGGTTATAGCCAACTCGGCGCTACGCGCCTCGTTGGCTATTTACCATCTCATATCAAGAGAAAATGAGGGGACAGAGAGGGAGGCTCAAGGCGTTGGCCGGGATATGTTATGTCCACGAAAGTTATTTTTAGACGAGCGGAAGTCTTTGTTCTAGGGGAAGTCTGTCTTCCGAGACGTCCGCATGTAGTCTTGCTTCGCTCTCAGGTTCTTAGTGAAAAGAGAAAATGATGGCGCACGTGGAAGGCTGATGATATATATTTTCTTTCAAACATCGGACCGAGGTTGGCCTGCATGCGGACGTCTCGGAAGACTTCCGCTCGTCTAAAAATAACTTTCGTGGACATGACATATACCAAGGGGTTGGGTTGACCGGGAGCCTCCTTCTCTGTCTCCTCATTTTCTCTTGCTCATATCCAATGCGCGCTCATGGAATAATTGTTAATTAAAAGAGGAAAAATAATCGTGCTGCTCTTGCGGCATGCATTTTAGCATATATTTTTGCGGTACTCTGCTCAAAAACGACGTGAAATCACCAAATTTGAGGTTTTCACGACAACGTGAGCGTATAAATGTAAACCTGTCATTCTATATTTTTACTCTGAAACCTCACGTATCAATTTACTTTTAGGATACTTCGCCCACATTGTACGACGTAAAGGAGATGGAATAATCACGAAAGATTTATGACAGTGTAGAATATATTTTGAGGTGACGTTTTTGTCGACGTCGCCGTCGTAAATCTTAAAGTCGTGAAAACAATAAGGGAAACCGCAACACGTGACGATTATTTAAGATGACGGCGCCCGAGAAATTTAAAGTGAAAATAAGTGATTCTGAAGTTCATTTTGTTCGATCCAAAAACTTTTTTGGAGAAAATTGTCGAGCAAATTTGATTGCAAACATTATTTTGTTAGGTTTAAAATTATTCATTAGTCGGAGTGGAGGTTCCCTTTAAGAACTTTTCAGTTTTCTACTCCAGTTTTACTCAGATTTTTGTTAAGAAAGTTAACACTTTTTTACAAGATAGTGTTTTACGGAGAGATTTGATAATGGAATAACCACATCAAATTAAAATTTCAGAGTCACGAAGCCATTGCTTGACCTCACACGAAACTTTTGCCGTTTTGAAAAGCATCCGTTTAGACCAACACTGGTAAGTCGTTTATTGCTCCTTATATCCTTATCTTATGAATACAGGACTCAGCCACGGCAAAACAGCTCCCATTACATACACTCTTTTTTTTTTAGTAAAAACCTCTAATTATGGAGCTGAGGCCGAACATTGTTTATGTTTTTGCGATGTGAAGCTAAAAACGCTTTTAAGACGCTGTTAACTTACATGGTATAGTATTTTAATACATCGATGTGGACGTGACCAGCCTGGGTTACTGGTACCACTGAGTACTACAACTCAAAGCTGAAAGAATACATGTCAAGGTCAACTACCTTGATGATACATCAGACTTTGTTTCACCTGATAACTTTGATGGTGTTGAAGTCATTTTGGAACGATTATAAATAATAACTGCTTAATATTATAAACTGAGATGTGTATCATGCAATAAGAAAACCATCGTTATTTTTTCAAAATATGCCCTTAAGTATTTGGATTAAATTTACATTAATTTTATTTACCTTTATTTTACACTTTCATTTAAAATACAAATGAACAAAATAAAAGCGTTCTTTATCTACCCTCAGCCTGAGGAATGTTCTTAATACGTTCTCAAAATTCTGGTTAATCTCAGCCACAACATTCTTACAAAAAAGGTTCTTATAAAAAGAGTGTATGTCTTGTCTTTATTTTTTCTCTTTTAATGTATTTTAAAAGCCCTGAAGTTAACCAAGAATGCTGGAAAAAATGTTAAGACATCCATAATTTTCTGGTCCACATCTGAAAAACTATTGTCGCATGAGTTAAATCATATCAGGGAGTTTAAAGCACGAGTCGGTTTTGAGCCACAGGAGGAGACCAGAAGTGAACAATTTTGTCATGCCACGACAGAAGTCTCTTATAGATTTTTAAAGCAAGCTTCTCTAATGGAGAAAAGATACTGGGCCATTTAAATGCCAAGACAAATTAAAAGGGATAACATTTCCCTTCCGGTTTCTGTCCGTGACTCAAAAACCATCACGTGGTTAAGTTTCCTAATCAAGGGACTTTAAGATTGATGTACATTGTGAAAAATGTATAATTTTGCACTACCGTTATCTCTTTCGCGATAGACCCATCTCGTTCAAGTCGCACGACGTGATCGAAGTATCCTAAAAGTAATTTGGTGGTTTAACAGTACAAATATTATGGGATAAACGGCGCACATTTGGATGCTTACGTTGTCATCAAAACCCAGGCAAATTTAATGTTTTCACTTCGTTGTTATGCAGAGCACCGCTAAGATATTTGCGAAAATGCGTGCCACACGTGCAGCACGACTTTTCCCCTCCTTCAACCAATGATATTAGTATTTTGTGACGATCTACCACGCCGACGTCGACGTTAACGTCACCTCAAAATATAACTTTGCAATATCATAAGTCTTTCGCGATTATTCCACATCATTCACGTCGTGCAATGTGGACAAAGTATCATAAAAATTAAACGGAACGAGCCGTTTCAGAGTAAACGATTCACATTTTTAAGCTCTTGTTGTCGTCCAAACCTCAAATTTGGTGATTTTACATCGTTGTTTTGAAGAGTACCGGAAAAAAATGAACTAAAGTACGGCTTATAGATGAAACGCAGAAGTGATCCTCGCACTATGTAATGGTATTTTGGGTTGTGTCAGGAAGATCTTCTGTGGAAGTGCCATCTAAAAACCAAAAGTTCCTAAGTGGTTAAATGGAAACGTCGACATCCTTGTATTTATCTGGTAGTCTTGGCTGGCTCTAGGGTCTTTCGCACCTTGGCTGAGCTGGAAGGACTGGCGTGGGTGGCATGCTAGGCACTGTTGTCCGGTCGGTCACAATATCGCTGCGGATAGAAACCTCCGGGTGGGGGGGGGGAGGTACTAGAAAAAATTAGTACAGCGAGGCTCCGCCCCGAGGTCCGAATCCTTACTCCTTTACATACAATTTTTGGCAGAAAAGATACCCCTTTCGTATACCTTCCATTGACAAATGGTACCCATTTCGTATATTGCCTTCCAGTGGAAAATAATGCAAGACCCTTTTAAATACCCAAATGACAGATTTCCCTACCCTTTCCTATACTTCGACTCGTGAAATCCCTACCCTTTCATATACCTGAAGAGTGAAAAAGGTACACCTTTTGGGCGGAGCCTCCCTTTATAGGCCATTCTAGGGAGTACACCCCCCCCCCCCTCCCGGGATAGATACTGCCTCGTCTCTATTCTCCGCACTTGTTTGTGCTAAATGGTCCATTCCTGGTCAGAAGTACACTTAATGGTGTTGCTGTGGTTAGTTCAACCATAGCTTGACTTGGTGTTGTGGCATGTGCTGTAGTCTTCTCCACTCTTACCGGTGATGCTTCTACAGTGAGGGTGAAATTATCTGCCACAAACGTTTTTTACATGGGAGGTATTTCTTGACTATTGAGACCAACTCGGATCTTCATCCACAACAACACTGTCGGTGGTCTTGCTGATATCTTGGAATGGTGTGGAAAACGTATTCTTCTTTTCTTGTCTCACCAGTACTTGATCACCTACTTGAATACCTTATCTGCCTGTTCTTTGGTCTCTGGTTTTACATCTGAATTTCTGTCCTTAGTTTCTAGGTGTATAAGTGACAATCGGCATGCAGTTCTGACATCTACTCTCTCATCTTCTCGTTGAACAACAATTTGGCGTGGCCTTTGCCAGTCATCATAAGATCTGTGCTACTTAATGAAGTAATGTTTAAAAAACGAGCAGCTGTGTTTTATCGGATTTAAAAACACGAGGCATAGCAGAGTGTTTTTAGACCCTAGAAAACAAAGGTTCAAATTGTGAGGAAGATACGGTAAAAGTCCATGTAAAAGCCGCACCTTTTTCCTCAAAATTCAAATAAAAAATCGAGGGTGCGGCTTATCTACGGAAACACCTGAGAGGTTAAACTAAATAAATATATAACAAACTGAAAGCATGTTGTTGCTGATCATTGCCTTTTTCATGAATGGTGGCTCCTGAAGAAGCCGCTCATTGCGTTCATTTACGCTTCTTGTTCTCCAATAGTTCTTTCAAGCGATTAATTTTCTATCACTTTACTGGATCAACTGAACACCAACCTACAGGAAATCTCCATTCCTCCACAAAGCTGTTTGACGCCTGCTTTCAGTCACTGTCATGGATATCTTTCCACCACGTGCGAGAAAATACCAAGATATTCGCGAGTACTCGCAAGCCAAATGGCCGACCGTTTAATTGATGCCCAGACTCCTCTCCTAAGCACTTGTGCGTATTCAAGAGCGTTTCAAAGTGATATAAAAACTGATATTGAAAAAGAAATCGCGTGGAGAGAGCATCTTTATTTATTTTTTTTTATAATAAACTTACAAGATAAAGGTATGACAAGTGAAATTTCACCATCTAAAGACTTAATGGATATGAAAGGTATAACAACCACCGTGTCAGTGTTTTGAAACCATAATTGTCTGCCCTCGTTTGTTTACTAGTAGAACTTCATTGGAACTTCAAAGTTTTGCGGAATTCAAGCTTCTAATTTGAGGTGCAGCTTATACATGGACTTTAAGGTATTAGCATACAAAAAGTATAACAAGCCGGGCCATAATACTATTCTTTATCTAAAAAATTCTAATGAAAAGTGTTTTATCGGGTTTAAAGCTCATGCACGTGACGTTTGATCGGTGTCCTGATAGGCTGTTAGGCTCATTAATTATTAATGAGTTTTTAAAGTTAAAATCAACAGGAGAATAGCAACCTTTGTGACATCAGTATTTGTGCTTTAGCAAGAATACCCTTTCACGAAGGGGTTCACGGCTCTCCACTAAATTGAAACCATCTCCAGTAAAGTGGGCAACTGGGAGGAATACTGTGTGTGTGGATGGTGAATTCTGAGAAAGTCATAACCAAACGTTAGTGTTAGTCTGTAAAATGAAAGTTTTTTTGTTCTTAAGAAACTGCCGTGGAGTCAGAGAAGAGGTAAAAAATAGGACGAATGAATATGAAAAAACTGTGCACTATAATCTTCGTTCGTAAAAAAATGTGGAAAGGAGTAGTTCGAAAAAACTAAAGAAATCGCATGATGCAAAATGAACCTCTGGTTGTATGAGGCAAACCCAAACAATCCGAACGTAAGGAAAATCTGACTGCGACACCATCAGGCTCATAAAAATGGCTGAGAATATTCAGGGATAGAGCGCAACTGAGCAAGGGGATTTCTAGTCCAGTGCTAGACCTCTACTCGACCCCATCGTCCCGATTTAAGAAAAGAAGAAGAAAAGACAGTATACTAAATCCATGCATGAGCAGACTGATGCAACCAAATATTTTTTATCCCTACTACTTGATTAAGTTTGTTGGCTGTTTTTGAATTTCAAGTTTTAATATCACACAGAGTTTGTTTTATTTATTAACCCTATCTTGAGGTTGTGAGTTCGCTTTATCGATTTCTCTTCTTCATTTTACAGACTAACCTAAAATATTCTTTTGTGAAATTGATTGCTTAAAGTGTCCAAAACGTGAAAATTTTATTTTCTTACGTGAAAGTCCATATCAAAAAATTAAGTTTTGCGAAAGAATTCTTCGATTCGAAGGAGAGGTGAAATTGCCCGCCATTTTGGCACGCCACTCTCTCAAGTCTTCTCTCAACTTATGACGTAGATTCAGGAACTCGTGGTTAGAGAAAATGAGGATTTGAAAGTTGATGTGAAAAAATAGCTGAAAGATGCGCTACCGCTCGATGTTACAACACAGCTGATCCTGAAATTGAAAGTATAAGTATACATGAAAGTACTTTCTTTTACTCGGAAAACGCAACAGCTCAAAAAAGAAGGAAAAAATGGCCGTAGATTTTGTCTTGGCGAAAAGAAAGAACTGGGAGCCCGGTAAAACTTCGTTACTTTGCTAGATTCACCTTAACGACGATGACTTCTAGTATTGTTTTGACAGCAAAACGAAAAGATCGTTGAAGACTGACGAAATTCCCTTACAGGAACAGACATATAAGCGTTAACTTAATTCCCTCGCGAGACCTTCCTTATCCTCTTGTTCTTTTCTGCCATTTTGTAGCCATTCCTCCTCTGCTAATGGTTCTTCCACGTTGGGCTCCATGTAGTTCTGGGTTTCAGTGCTAGCAGTGGCTGACTCGTCGAAACCGCAACTAGTCGCCTCAAATTCTTTTTCTTTTTTGAAATCGCCAGTTTATTCACTTCCGGATTCAGAGGCACTTTCCTCGATGATAAACATAGGCATGATAGATTTTTTTGTTTATTGAAAAATACCAAAAACGATCGCTGAGCGATACCTTGGCGTTGATTAGTAAGATAACATGCCAACAAGTATTCCTGAATCTACGTCACAGCGAGTCCGTGAAGTCCTGACCAGCGTAAGAGGTGTACCAAATAAAAGTAGGATTGAAAAAATCGTAGAAAATTCGCCTCTCGTTAAAATAGAAAAATTCTTTCGCCAAAGTTCATTTTTTTAATATGGGCTTTCAAATAGGAAAATAAAACTTTTTACGTTATGGGCACCTTAATGTGGTAGTAATTACCGTAACTGAAAACTACACAATGATGCCTTTGCATAAGGATCATAACTAAAGCAATTTCTTTACCACTGGGGGCACATAGGGAGCCATTTTGCATTTCAACTTCCCCATTTGCCTTTGATTAATTCTCGAGAAGCACAATTCCATTTTGCTTGCAGAATTCAATGTTAAGGGAAGACCATAGTGGCTAAAATTATCTTCTACATTGTCAGTTACTTTCTCACTGGTGGTTGATGTTATGACCACATACTCATAATGACGGCTGCAAGCCTAGAATTCCTCTAATCGACCAGTTTTGATTGCCTTTTAGACTTTCGAAAAGTCCTTCGTCTAGATACGCGCGGAACGAAGGACTTTTCATACTTGATTGGCGCCAATTTAGCGACCCAAAAACGGGTCGCTGAGCTAGGCCAATCAGAGTAGTCCTCGTGGACTCCAGGGGATAGATTTGTCAATCAAAATTTGCCATACGCAGTGAAGCGTGATTTTCAAACATGCTACTAAGGCCACCGGATATTCCAAATTACGCGACCATCAGAGGAAAATAATTGAAGAATATCTGTCTTGCATAGATCTGTTTGTGTCTTCTCCAACCGGAGCTGGGAAAAGTCTGACCTTTGAACTAGTCCCGTACGCTTTTGGTCGTTTACTTGGAGCGGGTGGCAATGCTATCGTCTTCGTAATTCTTCCACTGATTTCACTCACGAAAGATTTGGTCTCTAGCCGGTCGCTATTTAGGAGACAGCACATTTAAAATCTTAAAGTGGTACTACGACCAAAAAAACAATTCTTTT
>BLFO01004594.1:191965-196965 GCA_014634245.1 Montipora cactus | reverse complement strand
ACAATAATGACTATAAGGATAAACTAAACATCAGTACAGAGTTTTGAAACAAAATTCAGTAAAAGAACTATACCTGAAATTAAATGCTATAGCTTCAGAGATTTTGTAAGCCAATTGAGGAATTCAGGAGGATACCTAAACTTCGAGCCAGGATTCGAGCTAGGATCCGAGCCAGGATTCGAGCTAGGATCCGAGCCAGGATTCTAGCCAGGATTCGAGCTAAGATGAGCGTTCTCCGCTATTTATTCTCGAATCTCTCGGTTAGGTTAGGTCTCGAATCGGTTAGGTTAGGTCTATTTAGGTTGGTTCTAGTCTAGTTAGGTCTAGTTAGGGTTAGGGTAGGTCTCGGTTAGGTTAGGTTAGGTCTCGGTTAGGTCTCGGTTAGGTCTCGAATCCTGGTTCGGATCCTAGCTCGGATCCTGGCTCGGATCCTGGCTCGGATCCTGGCTCGGATGATAGCTCGGATCCTGGCTCGAATCCTGGCTCGGATCCTGGCTTTATTCTTAGTTTATCTCAGAATTCAGGGTTTCCAAGAAAGATGTTAGTCAAGCACAACCCCAAGAAAGGCCATTCTACGATATCTGTTCAATACTTTAATCATTTTGGCAGATTTGCGTTAAAAGATGATGTCTTTTCTCTCGAGGCTTAAATAGAATAAAGAATTAGTTTTCTGCAAGTTTCTTTGCCTTTAACTAGGTTACCAAATAACTACACCTAAGAGACAAGCATCGTCATATCAGCAGTTGCAAATAAAATCAGGTCTGGTAGTTTGAATACATTACTGAAGTCATGAACATAGGATAAGAAAAATGACGGAACCAGAATGGATCCTCCCGGAGTGCGGGTGCGTATATTAATGGCCGTTAAACCAAACAAATTACGGCAACGTAATGGACCCCTTAGTGTTCACATTTATGAAACAGAATTTTTTTTATCTACCATAACAAAGGCCTTAGAATATAAATAAACACACACCTATGAGATGTTCACTGCCATCAAGCGCAAGATGACTTCTTGTGCAGGTCAATCAGTGGTAAAGAGATAGTAAATACGCAATGTAGAGAAAACATAAACTTAGTGTAATGTATAATGTGATAAATGTGACGTAATTTATTTAAGCTACTTACCGGACGGTTATAGATAATTACTTTCTAGAGCAACTTTGAGATTCTAGGGGACATTTAGAGCAGTCTTTATGTCATAAAAAGTGATTGACCACCATCTTTAAACACTGGTATCACACGAGCAATTTGATTTGATCAGGAAAATCTGATGACAAAAGACAACAGTATTACTTTGACTAATATGGGACAAATTTTTGCCATTTAAATACGCCTATTTTGTGCGGTCAATTCTGCCTTTAAAAATTCAGTTTAAATAAAACAAAGGCCTCAGCAAAAGAAGTAAAGAGTTTGACGTCAACAGCAAAAAAAATACCTAATCGGCTAACCCAATGTTGTACCCAATTCAAACCCTTTGGGAACAAAACGTTTTGTTCCAGGTATTTTCATATCATTTAAATATGAAGGCTACATTATCATGCAAATACAATGCACAAAGAATCTTAAACCCCGGTGATTTGAATTGGGTACAACACTGAATTAGCCGATTAGGTCTATTGTCTTTGTTAGACCCATAATGACATGCGGTCTCTTTTGTGTTGGTTTGGCTACGTACCTGCAGCATTTGTGGTCAGTGCATTGAACTTCTCATGCTTTCTTTTGTATTTTTCAAGGAGCGCCCTCACTTTCAAAGACGACCTTCCTTGTTCTTAAGAAGTCTTGTAATCAAGAATGGCAGACAAAAAGATGAACGTTTTCGAGCAGCATATACAAGAGCTTAGCGTTGCCAGAAAAGAGGGAAACAGAAAAGGGGAGGGTATTGCATATTTGAATTTAGGCAATTATTATTATGGCTTGGCTTATTTCGAACAGGCCAAGAGGGATTACACAGAAGCATTAAGGATTTTTAAGGAAATAGGTTTCAGTGCTGGAGAAGGAAAAGCCTGTGGCAATCTCGGCCTTGCTTGTCACAGTCTGGGATATTTTAAGCGAGCCATAGAGTATTATGAACAACATCTTAGCATTGCAAAAGATGTAGGGGATAGGGCCGGGGAGGGATGGGCCAATGGTAATCTCGGCGACGCTTATCACAGTCTGGGCAATTTTAAGCGAGCCAAAGAGTATCACGAACAAGATCTTAGCATTGCAAAAGAAGTAGGGGATAAAGCCGAGGAGGGAAGGGCCAATGGTAATCTCGGCAACGCTTATCACAGTCTGGGCAATTTTAAGCGAGCCATAAAGTATCACGAACAAGATCTTAGCATTGCAAAAGAAGTAGGGGATAGGGCCGGGGAGGGAAGGGCCAATGGTAATCTCGGCAACGCTTATCACAGTCTGGGCAATTTTAAGCGAGCCATAGAGTATCACGAACAAGATCTTAGCATTGCAAAAGAAGTAGGGGATAGGGCCGGGGAAGGAGGGGCCAATGGTAATCTCGGCAGGGCTTATCACAGTCTGGGCAATTTTAAGCGAGCCATAGAGTATCATGAACAACATCTTAGCATTGCAAAAGAAGTAGGGGATAGGGCCGGGGAGGGAACGGCCAATGGTAATCTCGGCAACGCTTATCTCAGTCTGGGGAATTTTAAACGAGCCATAGAGTATCATGAACAACATCTTAGCATTGCAAAAGAAGTACGGGATAGGGCTGGGGAAGGAGGGGCTAATGGTAATCTCGGCAACGCTTATCACAGTCTGGGGAATTTTAAGCGAGCCATAGAGTATTATAAACAACATCTTAGCATTGCAAAAGAAGTAGGGGATAGGGCCGGGGAGGGCATTGGCAATGGTAATCTCGGCGCCGCTTATCACAGTCTGGGCAATTTTAAGCGAGCCATAGAGTATCATGAACAACATCTTAGCATTGCAAAAGAAGTAGGGGATAGGGCCGGGGAGGGAAGGGCCAATGGTAATCTCGGCAACGCTTATGGCAGAATGGGTGAGCTTGAAAATGCTCTTCTCTTTAACGAACAACATTTTACTATTTCTAAGGAAACGGGGGATCCAGTAGGGCAAGGAATCGCTTGCTATCGGCTTGGTCTTTTTCATGAATTTTTAGGCTCGTTGTGCAAATCCCTTAATTTCTATCGTCTAAGCATAAAACATTTCGATGAAACAAGGCGTCTTCTTCAGTTAGAAGACGCATGGAAAATAAGCTTTCGTGATACAAAACAATGCGCGTACACAGCTCTGTGGACAGCACTTTTGAAGAATGGAGAGGTTGCTGAGGCTTTGTTTGCTGCTGAACAAGGACGAGCACAGGCTTTGACAGACATTTTGAAGGTGCGATTTGGCGTTGATGAAGAACCTACCTCGGCAATTGCGAGGACGGAAACTATCTCCGCTCTTATGAAATATTTGCCTCTACAAACAGTTTTCATAGCACTTGCAGGGAACAAAATCAGTTTTTGGCTTCTGAGAAGAGAAAGCGGAATAAACTATAGGGAAAAGGAAATCGAAAATGGAAGTGCAGACTCACTGATAAAGACTGCTTTGAAACAGATTGGCGTGGGGGCTGTTGTCCAATGCGAGAACCCCTTGCAGTCCTTGTATGATTTCTTAATCAGTCCCATTGCAGACTTGCTCCAAGGTGATGACTTGATCTTTGTTCCTGATGGACCATTTTGCTTGGCTCCTTATTCTGCATTGAGTGACTCTGTCAGGATCCGTACTTTTCCCTCGCTAACCGCCTTAAGAGTGACCTCTAGTGCACTTGACGACTTCAATAGTAAGAGTAAAGCGCTACTTGTGGGTGATCCTTGCTTGAAGGAAATCACTTGGGGCACCGGTGGACCCATGTCTAGACAGTTGCCATGTGCGAAAAAAGAGGTGGAGATGATTGGAAAACTTCTGCACACTGCGCCTCTCACTGGCGAAAATGCAACGAAAGCTGAGGTGCTGAAGAGAATGAAGTCAGTTGCTTTAATCCACATTGCTGCTCATGGAGATGATGAATTTGGAGAAATTGTTTTGGCCCCAAATCCCAACCGTGCATCCCAGATTCCCAAAAAGGAAGATTTCATGTTAACAATGAGAGATGTTCAAGCAGTTCGTCTTCAGGCAAAGCTGGTTGTGCTGAGTTGCTGTCATAGTGGTCAGGGAGAGGTAAAATCAGAGGGTGTGGTGGGAATAGCCAGAGCTTTCCTGTGTGCTGGTGCCCGGTCTGTTTTGGTGTCACTCTGGGCAATTGATGATGAGGCGACCTTCTTGTTCATGGAGAGTTTTTATCAACACTTGGCAGATAGGAAAAGTACAAGTTTAGCTCTTCACCATGCCATGAAATCTCTTCGGGAGACAAAGGAGTATTCCGCCATTAAATACTGGGCGCCATTTGTTCTAATTGGCGATGATGTCTCGTTTGAATTTGGGCTACAACAACTCGAAAAGAATGGTAAGCGCTGTTCGAATATGATTTTAATTACTGAAAAGAAATATGATGTACAGGTTTCGTGTCGGAAAGTTGTCGAGAGAAAAAGGTAAGGTGGGTATCAGAGGTTTTTTCTCGCGCGTGGCAGACGAGCGGGTCACAATAGAGACATGACCGACACCGGAAACAGCGCAAGAAAAACCTCTGGCACCCAGGGTAGGTACGTTCCTCATAGAGAAAGGGTTTAAAATCGGTCGTCAATGTAGTTCATTTACAAACTGCTTTGGCTAAGGACTAAAATAAATATTAATTGCATTCAGCGGCTGGTCTTTTATATACCGGATCCGAAGTAATTAATATTCATGAAACAAAAGAACAAAGCGAACATAACAATACCTAATTAGCAAGGCCTGATCGGAATAACAATGGTTCTTTTGTCCTCTGCCATTTTAGTCCGCTGTATGAAATTCTACCCCATTCACCGGGTCGGGTACCTGTAAACAGTGCAATGGACTGAAAAGAAATCACTAATTGCCGGTTACCACCGTAAAGTAAAGTTAGATAGGGAGCTT
>BLFO01004594.1:146965-169465 GCA_014634245.1 Montipora cactus | reverse complement strand
AAACCTTGCTGGGTACACTTAGCAAGGGGAGGGGGAGATAATTTCCTATTTCTGTAGGATCATGGAAAAGTTACAAGTACATATACAAAAGCGATCTACCAATGGGAAATAGGGTGCTTCGTTTTCAAGTTGTGAGTATTTCGTTTTCGACCTGCGGTGCTTAGTTTTCTAGTGCTGAGTGCTTTGTTTTCGACTTAGTGTCCTTCGTTTTCGATCTTTTGGGTGTTTCCTACTTAGTTCCTCGTTTTCAATACTGCCCATTCAGTTGTGACTGACGCAAGCACGCAAAAAATTCACCGCTTATTCCTAAACGTATTTGCAGTGGTGTTCATTATTCCTGCTCAACTGGTTGTAAAGAGGAACATTGCAAGGTAATTAGTAATATTAGCTTGGAGCAAGGGTGTAATAAATAATTATTTCTTTGTTATTTGATCGATCTAAACTACCCTCTATTCTTTCCTTGTACATCGAGAAAGTAAGGAAATGATGTATCTTGAGTTTTTCTAAATGGAGAAAGTTTTAGTTTTCTTATCGCCTGAGATTCCAATTGGAGGGAGGGAAGCAAATGATGAATTAGAATGAGTAAGAATTCCTGACAAAAAATGTCTGTGGAGCATACAGAATCTAAGTTACAAACAACAAAGATAAACTATGAAAAGCTGTTGGGTTGAACAGTTTTAAAAAACCCAATTATTCCAATCCACTTTAGTCTTCTTCTGATCAGTTTGTAATTTATGATGTTTTATTTAAAGCTTCCTTCAATGTTTTAAGTAGACACAATGTATTTTTATATTTCGCTCTAATTAGTATCCAGTTCGCAGTCGCTAAATTTGGCTAATTATAAAATTCGTAACACAGTCCCTTTAAAGCTAAGCATGTGTAGAGCCTTATGTATTTTCGTTTCCTTAACGACCTGAACGTCATAGGAATAAGACATCAGTAGTTCGGAGCAATGGAACAATTCACTATTTGGGTAACAATCACTTGATCTCTTTCCGTGCTGACAAGCGTCATTAACCTGCACAGTTTGATCGACTATGAAATGACTTCTTGTTCTATATTCCTGTTCCATTAGTTAACTCTCAGGCTGTTGAACTTTGCCGTTTTCCGCTCCAGATGTACTAAGATTTGTGTTAAGAAATTTAACACTTTTCCTACAAGATAATGTTTCACCGAGAGACTTGATAATGGAATAACCACGTAAAATTAAAATGTCAGAGTCACTAAGCCATTGCTTGACCTCACTCGAAACTTTTGCTTTTGAAAAACTTTCTCGCCTTATCTTATGAATATATGACTCATGGCGGCTGATGGCGGTTCCGATTACATATGATTACATGCATTTTTTCTCCTTTAACGTAGTTTAAAAGCCCTGACGTTAACCAAGAATCCTGGACAAAAATATGAAGCCATTCATAACTTCCTGGTCCCACATCTGAAACACTATTGCTGCATGAATTAAATCATATTAGGGAGCGCGAGACATTTTTGAGCCGCAAAAGGAGACCGGAAGTGAACATTTCTCACTGCCAAAACAATAGTTTCTTATAGGTTTTTTAACCAAGCTTCTCTAATGGTGAAAAGATACTAGGCAATACAAATGTCAAGGCAAATTAAAAGGAAAAACTGAACGAATTGCGACCTGTTGGACCCCACAGTATTCATGTTTATGAATCAGAATTTTGTGATACACGCTAACAAAGGTCTTAGGAAGATAAAAAACAAACAAACAAACATGTATCGTCAATCGTTTTCTAACAACACTTGCTGGTCGGTAGAATGAGTCTCTTAATCTCTCAACAGTGATTTGTGTCTGTGACAAATCCTTTAGTAATCCTCCCTTTTAGAGATTCCCTATTTTAGTAATTTCCCGTTCCTTAATACCAGTTCCCATTCACCGTTCATTATTTTAGAACAAGCCATTTAGTTACCCGCTTCATGTGCTGAAGGTAGAGTTGTAAGATGCGCTACGGTTTTGTTCGGTGGGTGTTAAATATGGCGTTAATTCTTAAGGAACCTGTTGTGAAACCTAAAACTTTGGATTACTCTGGTCAAAGCGATCTTCCAATGGAAAATAGGGTGCTTCGTTTTCGAGTTGTGAATGTTTCGTTTTCTTGATTTGAGTGCTTTATTTTCGACTTGGGGTCCTTCGTTTTCGATCTTTGGGTGTTTCCTGCTTAGTTCCTCGTTTTCAAGAGCTTCGTTTTCGATACAACCCATTCAGTTGTGACTGACACACGCACGCAAAAAATCCTTCGCTTATTCCTTAACTTATTTACGGTGGTGTTCATTATTCCTGCTCAACTGGTTGCAAAGAGGAACATTGAAAGGTAATTAGTAATATTAGCTTGGTGCAAGGGTGTAATAAATAATTATTTGTTGGTTGTTTGATCGATTTATACTACCCTCTATTCTTTCCTTGCACATCGAGAAAGTAAGGAAATGCTGTCTGACGAGCGTACGGAATTTAAGAAGGTTTTAATTTTCTTATCGACTCAGATTCAAAATGGAGGGTGTTACGAAGCAAATGATGAGTGAAAATGAGTATACGGAATGAGTAACACGTACGGAATTTAAGTTACAAACAAAGAAGATACGCTGTTGGGTGAAACAGTTTCAAAAAACCCACATTCCAATCCATTTTAATCTTCTTCAGTTTTGCCTTTGCCCTGCCTCCTTTAAATTTGTATTTGATGTTTTATTCAAACCTTCCTTCACTGTTTTAAGTAGCCGGTTATTTTTACGTTTCCCATGATTTGGTTGCCAGTTCCCAGTTGCTAAATTTGGCTAATTATAAATTTCCTAACACATCCCCCTTTGAAGGTAAGCGAGGTTACACCCTTATCTTTTTTCGTTCCCATAACCACCTGAACCGCATAGGAATAAGCCATCAGTAGTTCGGAGCAATGGAACTATTAACTATTTGGGTAACAATACTTGATCCCTTTCCGTGTTGAACTGATTCATTGATTTCCGGTTCGATAAAGGTTGAAATGACTTTTTGTTCTTCCTGTTCCATTTGTTACTTCTCTTCAGAACTTTTCAGTTTTACGCTCCAATTCTACTCAGATAAATTTGTGTTCAGAAAGTTAACACTTTTCCCACGGGATGTTTTACCGAGCGACTTGATAATGGAATAACCACGTAAAATTGAAATTTCAGACTCACGAAGCCATTGCTTCACCTCAACGAAACTTTTGCTTTTGAAAAGGATCCGTTTGGACCAACACTGGTAAGTCGCTCCTTGCTCCTTATTGCCTTATCTCATGAATAGATGACTCATGCGATGCAAACCAGCTCCGATTACATATGTCTTGTTTTTTTTCTTTTAATGTCATTTAAAAGCCCTGAAAGTAACTTAGAATCAGCTCCCTCAAGATTTTAAAGTTAGAAATGGTGGACCATTGAATAAGAAAATTCCAGTTAAAACAAACAGGTGTTCCTTTTAAATCAAAGCCTTGAAACTTGGGTCACTTAGTGTTTGGTTAATATAGTTTTGTTCGAAAAAGAAAAACAAAAGACCTGATTTTTTGGTCAAAGTGGCAGTTCAATAATATGAGCAAGGAATTTTATGCGTAATGAACCAGTTCTGATCCCTTTTCTCTTGTTTCCTGTTGTTTTCTCCATACCTCCTTTATATTAAAGCAAGGAAGTATGACGGTATTGTTTTTATGTTTGTTTTGTAAAACGGTCACCGTCATTCATTTGTGACTGAAGCACGCACGCAAAGAATCTACCGATATTGCTTATCCATTCATTTATTTTTTAGCTGGATTCTTTGTTGATGGTCACCCTGTTCCAACAAGAGTATTGCAAGGTATTTGAATATACTAGCTTACTGTGTATAATATATAGTTAATTATTTGTGCGTTGTGCGATAGAACTATCCTGCCTTCTATTCTTTGCTTGTACATCGAGAAAATAAGCTAACTAAGTCTTTTATGGTAAGGTGAAGTGGAGGTGTTTTAGCCTTCTAGGCCATCGTGAAGGAAGGAGCTTTAAGGGAGAACTGAAAATTTTTCCCAATTTTTTTTTTGTTTTGGAAATCCTAACATAAGTAAACTTAAACCTGTATAGATATTTCGTCTCGTTTCCTGTTTTTTTTTTTGTTTTCTAAGTTTTCTTTTTTCTTTGCGAGAAAATTACGTTGGAAGTTGGGCTTTCTTCGCTTTTTGGGTCTTTTCAGTGCGGGCTCAAAAACTAAATCAGCAGCCTGCTGTGACGTATGATATGTGGAACAGAGATTTCGTAATCAAAAGAAACAAGGTAAACACAAGTGCTGTTGTGGATAAATTGCTCGTTGTTCATCTACATCTACATCGCGGACTCAATATTCACGACAAACATCAGTCTAAAAACTGCTTCTCTATGGGTCGCTCTCGCATGTCTTCCCCATATCATACTTCATAAGCTGCAAAAATGACCACTGACTCCTCCATTCGGAGCCGCAATGCTGATGGCCCAAAATCGGAAGAAAAACATTTTTTTTGGTGGAAAAACGACGCATTGCCAGAAAAAAAGTTGAAGACATAATTGTACATGATTTAAAGTGTAAATAAAAATGCTTATTTTTTGCCTTGATTTCCCCTTTAAGTGTTTAGTCGTCCTCGCGCTTGAGCACTAATTCAGGAGACACTGCAAACTGAATTTAATAATCAACGCAAATCAAATCAAATGTAGGTTTTTGAGGAGAGGGGAAAACCGGAGAGGTACCCGGAGAAAAACTTCTCGGTGCAGAGAAGAGAACCAACAAACGCAACCAACAAATGATGCCGATTCTGGAATCGAACGCTTTCCGAAAGGACGCTTTTCTTTTGACAGAACTGACTGGCTAGACCAGGCATTTCTAAGGACTAACTCTACAACGCCTTCTTCGAGGATGATAAGACACTCCTCCAGAAGAATGCGAGGGACTATTATGCAAGTGTTCCTTCAAATAGTCCATTTTACAGTTGTGTGCTTAGTTACCTGGCCTATGAATGAAAGTGAGGCTGGAGTTGACCTTGTTTTGATAGAAACCGCACTGTTTCTCTTATGTAAATTATCACTAATTAGCATGACACTAACGTCATTAACATGAGAAAAGGAGGGAGGTCTGTATCATAACAAGGTCAACACCAGCCTCACTTTCATTCAAAGGCCACGTCACTAAGCACACAACTGTAAAGAGGTCTATTGTTGCATTTTCTTTGCAAACTGACTGGTCTGGCCAGGCAGTTCTAGCAAAAGGAAAGTTTTCTTACCCGTTTAGATTCAAGATCGAGGTTTGCCCCTTATGGCAATGTGTCTGTAATAGGTCAGGAAATGTTATCTGTCGTTTTTTTTTTAATTCCCCAGTCCCTTTTCCTCGCACTAGAAACATCTTTTAGGGTAATTAATCAGTTTTGCTTGAATGAATTTGAAAAAACGCAGAGCGTGCATCGACCCCTTTTATAGAGTGTTTTCACGTAACGTCACGGCGGCCATGTTGGTGTCCCCAGCTAATCCTCCGGGAATTGAGTTCTATTATCATGCAAACGTTTACTTTTGTTTCGGTGAAAAAAAAAGGTTACTGATCACGTGAGTGAAAACACTGTATAATGCGTTTTCGTGTTTCAGTTTCAAACAACAAACTGATAACCTTTGGAAATCTGTTTGGCTGAACAGTATTCAAAAACGCAAATTTCAATCCATTTTAATCCTCTTCAGTTTCTCCCTTGCCCCGCTTCCTTTAATTTTGTATTTGATGTTTTATTAAAACCTTCCTTCAATGTTTTAAGTAATTATTTTTACGTTTTCCCTGATTTGGTTGCCAGTTCGCAGTCGCTAAATTTGGCTAATTATAAAATTCGTAACGCGTCCCCTTTAAAGCTAAGCAAGGTTAGAGGCTTATAAGTTTTCATTCCCATAGCGACCTGAACCTGATAGGAATAAGCCATCAGATGATTGGAACAATGGAGCAATTAGCGATTTGAGTGACAATCACTTGATCTCGTTCCGTGTTGAACTGTGCAATTAATTATTTTTGTTGTTCTTCTTGTTCCATGTGTTACTTTTCTTTAATCACTAAAGCAAGAAAAAATAACTTTAAACCCCAGAACATAATGTTTGCAATAAAAATTGTCCGAACGTTTTGCAATGAAAGCGTTTGTATCTAAATAAATGCATTTCAAAAACGTTTGTTTTTGTGTTCAAATTTCCCGGGCGCCGCTATCTTGATTGAATGAATGGTGGCTTGTCGTGGTTGACTTATTAGGAACTTTAAGATCTACGACGCGGTGGTCAGCGTGAACGCCACAAAACAGGAATGTCAGTGGTTATTAAATTCTCAACCTCGGATAATGCATTTCGCGTGCTCTGATTGGTTCACTCAATCTCGGTTATCAGCTCATATACCTTAGTTTGACCTTATATGGTAAATGATTGCGCTAAACGTTGCTAAGCTAATTTTTTTTCGCCGAAAAGCAAAATTTCTCTTTGAATAAAGCCAAAAAAGAAAAAAAAGCTTTTTTGTTGAAAATTTGGATGAATTCCGACCTTTAAAATACGCGAAAAAACAACAAATGTTTTTGTGATGAGCTTACGTCTGTCTGACCTCAAGGTATTACAGATTATTGCATCTTCATCAAGTTTTTTGGATTTCGCTCTGATTTTCTCGCTTTTTTCGCTCGTATTTCGTACTTCCAAATTTTTGGAGTTTAAGGAATTTAATAAAACAATTATTGTTCTATTGTTGGATATGAGACTGGTTATAGCCAACTCGGCGCTACGCGCCTCGTTGGCTATTTTTTCATCTCATATCCAACGCGCGCTCATGGAATAATTGTTAATTAAAAGAGGAAAAATAATCGTGCTGCTATTGCGGCATGCATTTTAGCATATATTTTTGCGGTAATCTGCTCAAAAACGACGTGAAATCACCAAATTTGAGGTTTTCACGACAACGTGAGCGTATAAATGTAAACCTGTCATTTTATATTTTTACTCTGAAACCTCACGTATCAATTTACTTTTAGGATACTTCGCTCACATTGTACGACGTAAAGGAGATGGAATAATCACGAAAGATTTATGACAGTGCAGAGTATTTTGTGACGTTTTTGTCGACGTCGCCATCGAAGATCTTAAAGTCGTGAAACCAATAAGGGAAACCGCAACACGTGACAATTATTTAAGATGGCGGCGCCCGGGAAATTTAAAGTGAAAATAAGTGATTCTGAAGTTCATTTTGTTCGATCCAAAAACTTTTTTGGAGAAAATTGTCGAGCAAATTTGATTGCAAACATTATTTTGTTAGGTTTAAAATTATTCATTAGTCGGAGTGGAGGTTCCCTTTAAGAACTTTTCAGTTTTCTACTCCAGGTTTACTCAGATTTTTGTTAGGAAAGTTAACACTTTTCCTAAAAGATAATGTTTTACGGAGAGATTTGATGATGGAATAACCACATCAAATTAAAATTTCAGAGTCACGAAGCCATTGCTTGACCTCACACGAAACTTTTGCCGTTTTGAAAAGCATCCGTTTAGACCAACACTGGTAAGTCGTTTATTGCTCCTTATAGCCTTATCTTATGAATACATGACTCAGCCACGGCAAAACAGCTCCTATTACATACACTCTTTTTTTTAGTAAATACCTCTAATTATGGAGCTGAGGCTGAACGTTGTTATATGTTTTTGTGATGTGAAGCTAAAAACGCTTTTAAGATGCTTTTAACTTTCATGGTATAGTATTTCAATAAATCAATGCGGACGTGACCAGCCTGGTGTAGTGGTACCATTGAGTACTACAACTCAAAGCTGAAAGAATGCAAGGTCAACTACCTTGATGATACATCAGACTTTTTTTTCATCTGATAACTTTGATGGTGTTGAAGTTATTTTGGAACGATTATAAATAATAACTGCTCAATATTACAAACTGAGATGTGTATCATGCAATAAGAAAACCATCGTTATTTTATACAAAATGTGCCCTTAAGTATTTGGATTAAATTTACATTTATTTACCTTTACTTTATACTGTCATTTAAAATACAAATGAACAAAATAAAAGCGTTCTTTATCGACTCTCAGCCTGAGGAATGTTCTTAATACGTTCTCAAAATTCTGGTTAATCTCAGCCATAACGTTCTTATAAAAAAAAAAGTTTTTAACCACAGAAGGAGACCAGAAGTGAACAATTTTCTCATGCCACGATAGAAGTCTCTTATAGATTTTTAAAGCAAGCTTCTCTAATGGAGAAAAGATACTGGGCCATTCAAATGCCAAGACAAATTAAAAGGATGATAACATTTCCCTTCCGGTTGCTGTCCGTGACTCAAAAACCGTCACGTGGTTAAGTTTCCTAATCAAGGGCCTTTAAGATTGATGTACATTGTGAAAAATGTATAGTTTCGCACTACCGTTACCTCTTTCGCGATAGATCCATCTCGTTCAGGTCGCACGACGTGATCGAAGTATCCTAAAAGTAATTTGGTGGTTTAAGAGTACAAATATTATTGGATAAACGGCGCACATTTGCATGCTAACGTTGTCATCATAACCCAGGCAAATTTAATGCAGTTTTCACGTCGTTGTTATGCAGATCACCGCAAAGATATTTGCGAAAATGCGTGCCACACGTGTAGCACGATTTTTCCCCTCCTTCAACCAATGATATTAATGTTTTGTGAAGTTGTCGTTGCCGTGCTGTTGAAGTGACGTTTTCGTCGCCGTAGCGGTCGTGGTTTCCTAAACTCCCTAAGATCTATGACGCCGACGTCGACGTAAACGTCACTTTGAAATACAACTTTGCAAGTCTTTCGCAATTATTCCATGTCGTTCACGTCGTACAATGTGGACGAAGTATCCTGAAAATAAAAAGGTACGAGCCGTTTCAGAGGAAAAATAGACAATGAAAGATTCACATTTGTAAGCTCTCGTTGTCAAAGCTCAAATTTGGTGATTTCATGTCGTTGTTGTGAAGAGTACCACAAAAATATGTGCTAAAGTTCGGGTTATAAATGAAGTGAAGAAGTGATCCTCGCACTTTGTAATGGTATTTTGGGGTGTCGATGTCAGGATGATCTTCTATAGAACCAAAAGTTCCCAAGTGGCTAAGTGGAAATGTCGACATCTATTCTATCAAGGGCGCAGATAATGACTAGGTTATTATTCCAACACAAAGTCCTTGTGTCTCTCAAGGTAGTCTTGGCTGACTCTAGGGTCCGTTACACCTTGGCTTAGCTGGAAGGACTGACGTGCGTGGAATGCTAGGCACTGTCGGGGCCTTAAAAAAATTAATACCTGGAGGGTCTGCCCCGACGTCCGACCCCTTATCCTTTATATACAATTTCTGGCAGAAAAGACACTCCTTTCGTATACCTTCCAATGGCAAATGGTACCCCTTTCGTATACCTTCTACTGGAAAATAATGCAAGACCCTTTTAAATACCCAAATTACAGATTTCCCTACCCTTTCATATACTTCGAATCGTGAAATCCCTACCCTTTCGTATACCTAAAGCGTGAAAACGGTACACCTTTCGGGCGGAGCCTCCCCGTATAGGCCATTATAGGGAATACCCCTCCCCCCGGATAGAAACTGCCACGTCCCTATTCTCCGCACTTGCTTGTGCTAAATGGTGCATTCTTGGTCAGAAGGGGTATTGCTGTGGTTAGTTCAACCATAGCTTGACTTGGTGTTGTGGCATGTGCTGTAGTCTTCTCCGCTCTTACTAGTGATGCTTCTAGAGTAGGGGTGAAACCATCTGCCATAAACTTTTTTTACATGGGAGGTATTTCTTGAGTATTGAGTCCAACTTGGATCTTCATCCACAACAATACTGTTGGTCATCTTGCTGATATCTTAGAATATTGTTGGGTTAAATGGGGGTGGAAAACGTATTGTTTTTCTCGTGTCTCACCAGTACTTGAGCACCCACTTGAATACCTTATCTGCATGTTCTTTGGTCTTTGGTTTTACATCTGCATCTCTGTCCTGAGTTTCTAGGTGTATATGTTGTAATACAATTTGTTCCTTTGGTACAATTTTTTTCTGAACTGGTACAATTTTAATTGTACTGGTTTATTTTTAAAAACACGAGGAAACAGACTGTTTTTAGACCCGATAAAGCAATAGTTCAAGCTGTAAGAGGAAGATACCGTAAAAGTCCATGTAAAAGCCGCACCTTTTTTCTCAGCAATCAAATAAAAAATCGAGGGTGCGGCTTATCTACGGAACACCTGAGAGGTTAAACTTCTCAAGATGTCACTGGATAAATATATAACAAACTGAAAGCATGTTGTTGCTGATCATTGCCTTTTTTTTTTTGCACAAAAAACATAAGCCATACTATTCTTTATCCAAAGAATTTTAAGGAGAAGTGTTTTATCGGGTTTAAAGCGCATGCACGTGACGTTTTATCGGTGTCTTGATAGGCTGTTGGGCTCATAAATTTTTAATGCGTTTTTGAAGTTAAAATCAGCTGTAGAATAGCAATCGAGTGTCCAGTTGGGAGTGGTCCTAAAAGATCTACGACCAGGTCTAACCCAGAGCATTCGGGCAATGCTCTTGGCTTCAACAACTTTGGCGGATTTGGACCAGCAACCGGCTGACACTTATAGCAGGAGTTGCAGAATTTTTCCGTTACCTTATTCATGCAAGGCCACCATACTTTACCTCTCTGATTTTGATTTGTCCTGACAATTCCCAAGTGTCCCTCCCTCGGATCAAGGCAATTGCTTGAGATCTTTAATAGCTTGCTTGGTAGTACAGTTCGGGTACATCTTTGGACTAGTTGCCCAATTACACACAGATCACCTACAGCTGGTGCGTAAACCTTGCATTCCGCTAATCGACCAGTTTTGATTGCCTTTCTAAGAGCTTTCAACTCTTCATCTACTTCAGATGTTTCCTCAAATTCTCTGGTAGTGATAGCCTTAGACACAGACGTGTTTAGGGCTTCGTCATGCGTTCCTGCCCCACTAACATTTGCTGAAACGGAAAACCACTTCCGTTCGTGGATTATGGACCAATTAGAGGCCGTTTTCCAGTTTTGGGTAAACTCGTCTGTTGTGTGGCATTCTTTCGCAGCATATCATTGGCTATGCACAACACAATTAGTCAATGCTGATTGGGTTTCTTTAAATAGTTTTCGTTGAACGGCAAGTGGTTTTTCGTTTCAGCAGATGTTCGTGGGGGAGGAACGCCTGTCGAAGCACTGAGAACTTCTGGGTGGGAGGCTATTTTCATGAGGGCCTTAGGCCGGTAATGCTGATGGCTGCAAATCCGATGTACTCTTCTGCTCCATGATGATGGTCTGCAGCTTTATTATGATATTGTGAGTTAACAAACAGGAAAGAGGGCCAGTCAAATCACATTGAAGGGTTGTAGGTGGGTCACCCAACATTCGATGCGGGCGCAGGGTTTCGAACGGATCTGTGATGGTATCGACACGGGCAATGAATGTGCTACTGTAATTAGCCAGCCCTATAAAAGGCTTTTTAATTCGCTGACTCTTGCAGGCTTCCTTGTTTCTCGCAGAGCTCTTTCTTCTGTCGTGACGATTCCTTTGTCAGATAGGATGATGCCCATAAACAACCCAGGTGGAAATCTTATTATTAAGATCTTAGTAAGATTCTTAATACGATTCTTACTAAGATCTTATCTTACTTCTTAATTAAGATTCTTACAAGATTCTTACAATATTCTTACAAGGTCTTAGGAAAATGTTCCAAGATCTAACGAAGATCTTACCAGATCTTACCAAGATCTAACCAAGATCTTACCAGATCTTACCAAGATCCTACCAAGATCTTACAAGATCTTACCAAGTTTCTTGTAAGATCTTACAAGATCTTACCAAGTTTCTTGTAAGATCTTACAAGACCTCGCCAAGATTCTTGTAAGATCTTACAAGATCTTACCAAATTTCTTGTAAGATCTTACAAGATTTCACCCGAATATTTTTGTAAGATCTTACAGGATCTTACCAAGATTCTTGTAAGATCTTGCAAGACCTTACCAACATATTTCTCATACGGCTAAGAAACATTACCAAAATAGAAAGAGTAGAAAAAACTTAAGAATAATATTTTATTAAAACAGAAATCCTATTTTTATTACAAAGCAATGAACTATTTATACAACTTTGAAACGGAAAACAAGGACATTACTACATTACCTTACCAAAATAACTTATTTTGGTAAGGTAATGTAGTAGAATTCTTTTGGACTCAAAGTACTGAAGAAAGATACGTAAAGGATACTTAGGGCGCGTTCGATGGACCGTATTCCGGAATAGGAATACATGGAATAGAAGATTCATATTAATATTGTCCAAAATCTGCTAAAATGCTATTTCAAACATAGCTTTATTATCCTTGTTGCTGCAGAACGCCACACATGGTGTTTTAAATCATCACTCCACGTATTCGTATTCCGGAATAGGGTCAATGGAACGCGCCCTTACATTATGACACAACCGCAAGTACCAAACAATGACAAGTGCAGCATACTAAAAGTATACTTACAAAATGAAATAAGAGTACTGATATGAAGACAGTGTACTTTAAGTATACTCACCACTTATTTTGCTACCCTCACTGGAGCACAAAATAAGGCCCAGAGTAACATAATGCAAATTCAAAGACAATCTCATTTATGTGCTTGAGTAGTTTTTATTATCTCCATCACAAGTTCTTAAAACATCACTTATTTATATACAACCAGGCCATTTTTTTCACAAAGTTCTGGACAACAAAAACCATGTATTAAAAGATGGCTGTCTTAGATTATTACATTTAAACTACTAGGAATTTCTTGGAATATCTTCATTGGAATGAGTGAGAAAAAAATGGAGTTTAGACAGAAATTTTAGGCAAACAACTGGAACGCTTTTGAACGAGCTCAGAAAAATCAAGAAGAATAGCTTGAAGTAACTGAGAAGTAGAAGTACTAGTGCACATGTAGAACACAAGAAAGAAGGTTATAATATCCTGCTCCGGTATAATAATATTCCAGCAAATCAGAAATGTGCTGGAAACTACAAAAAATCCATGGCAGACAAGCTATTAACAGTTACTACCATAGCTCACAGACAAAAATAATATAAAACAGATTTCAAAGCAGTTACATTTTTTTATTGCATGCACCCAAATATTATTTTAATTCATGTCAAAATCTTTGGATTGGGTTCTTGTTTTACATTTAAATATAAAAAAGCTCTTAAACATTTCAGATAAACCACAGAACTATAACAAGTCTTCAAAGAGAGATCCCCCAGTACATCAAACCATATAACTGGTGGAGAAGACAGAATTGGCTAATAAGCATTTTTGTCTGCTGTAAAGGACCTTTCCCTGCTGTGCAGAATTTTTTCAGGAAGTGTCTCTTTATACTCTTTCATGGCAACTAAAAAAAATACAGTATATATAGTTCAATGATGCATGTAGTGATTCCTCTAAATAACTGATCATTTCTATTGCAATTAAAGTGTGTGAAGAGTAGACTCATAACCTGGGTCTCTTTACTTACAAACGTCAATAATAGCTTTCTCAGGCATTTTCTGCATTGATTACAATTCTTAAAGTGACAGCATTTAGCATTTTTACGAGAAGGAATCATTTGTCAATCGTATACATGTAACTTGCCGTATGAGCACTTTTTTCCGAAGTCTTTGCTTCACCATTTGATCTAAAACTCCATTATTCTTCTTAAAGGTTTACCCATTTTTTTCCAGGGTTATAGCATTTAAGGCAAATTAAGTATCCTTGCTTGACAAATTGACTTCAAGGTGTGAAAATGTGAATTCTATATGCATGCATGTAAATCGTTCCACGTTTTGAAGACAATAAGGCATCAAATCAAAGGTTATTCGCTTAAAGTGGTACTACGACCAAAAAAACAATTCTTTTTTTTTCTTTCGATTTCAAAACTATGTTAACTAAACACTAACTGACGCAAGTTTTAAGTTCTGATTTAAAAAAGACGCCTGTTTAATTTAACTGGAATTTTCTTATTTATTGGTCCGCCATTACTAACTGTATTAAATGTTGAGAGAGCTGGGTCGAGGAGAAAATGACGTCAAAGACTTACTAGTTTAAAAATGCAATGCGTTTACGCGGCCGAATTAATATGCAGCACGGGAGTTTCGGGCTTTCAGACTTTTAAACCCGGCTTTTGCATATATAATAAATTGTGTTTACACGCTGAAATTTTAAGCTAGTGACTAAATGACGTCATTTTCTCTAGATCCAACCCTCTGAGGTCCAATCGGCCAGTTTTGAACGTGAGTAAAGGGGGACCGTGAAATCCAAAACTTACACTCAAAATGAACAGCCTTTGGATAAAACTCAAAGCTCGAATTTTTGCCAGTTAGGTGTTAAGCGAGCACGCTTTTAAAATCTGAAGAAAAAAGGGAAATGATTTTTTGATCATAGTACCACTTTAAAATTATCGCTTACCTTTTTACTTGAGTTGCTGTAAGCATTCCCTTGTCTGGATCGGAATTTAAAGAGTATAACTAACAAAAAAATCGTCACCACAAAAGTGTGATAGTTGATAGAAACGTTTGAATAAACCGCCCAAAATCTGTGACACCTTGGACTGGTTATACATAACGTACCAACTGACTGGTTACCGCTGATTGACCAAAACGAAAACGGCTTACTTGTTTCCAGTCCGGTCTCTAAAGTGTTATCCAAGTCAGATGGCCGAGGATGACAATCTTTCTACGGATTCATTTTAAATGAGCAAGATTCGAAAGATACTGGAGTTCATTGAAGGATTAAGTGCTCACTTGGAGTGTGCAGTTTTCAAGAGTAATGCTTCATGTTCCTTTTGAAATAAGGCCGATTATTAGCGCATGAAACAAGGTAATCTGTTGCTGTTTCTCACAATCTATAGAATACATCAGAACGAAAGCTTTCTTTTTCATTTCACCGTGTACAGAGTGATTTGATGTTTCAAAGTTTGGAGCCTTTAAAGAACATTGCTTAAGCTAAGTACATGTATTACGATCAGTGAATTAACTTGAAAGATATCTCATTCACATTGACATGCTTAATGAATGAGACCAAAGCTTGAGAATCTCTTCCTAACTGGACTTTGGTTTGGTCAGTTAAAACCAAACATAAAATTGTTCTTGGCAAATTTTACCAATAAAATCTCCTCTTTGGGAAAAGGCTGTGAATTTGAAGATGGAAATGGCAAGGTCATATACTCAACATGCAGGATTCAATCTGTGGTGCCAGACCTTCCAGCTAAATCCTTTCTCTTTAGTATCAAACAATTCAGTGGCCAGTTTGGCTGTAGCACTTGCACACATCCTGGGCGGTTTGGCAACCAACTTCATGCAAGGCTATATGAATAATTCTACCTCATCTAATGTGGCTACCAGAGCAGCACATGATACCAGAAGATATGCAGAAATAGCTGAGTCAACAGGTATTCCAGTTTTTGGCATCAAAGGAAAAAATATTTTTGGACGACTAGTTGACATTCCAGACAATTTACCTATTGATTGGATGCACTGTGTTTGTGAAGACATCATGAAAAGACAACTTTAATTTTCAAATGATGGCTTGAACCCTGCCATGCCGCGGAAAACCTTACAGCCTCCTAGGATTTGCCTCTGAGATTGATGAAATGTATCTTTCCATAAAAGTGCCACATGATTTCACCAGAAAGCCAAGAAATATTGTTGAATTTAAACATTGGAAAGCCTCTGAATTCAGGTTGTTTGTTTGATATCCCATGTTGGTTGAGCTCACTTGCTGAGCTTACGCTGAACAGTTAAAACTTTTATGTTTATGGCCTTTGTGTGTTACGAGGGTGGTGATCTAGCGTGACCCTTGACTGCTGAAGTTCCGGCTCGTGGTATTCCCACTCGCTTGCTAAAACCCTTTGTACCATTCGTGTTGTGCAGCAACTCATATACAGTTGATATTTGGTGTTGACCCATTTTCTCGCCTCATGTTGATGCACAAATGAATGTCACCATCCGCCTTTGGAATGATTTGCTACTGGGGTGACCCATGGTGCGGGCCCATTGACTTCTTCCATGATGTCACAGTCCAATAGTTCCTGAACGTACGCGGAACTTTTTGAATACGCTCTCCAGACTAAATATTTTTGAATCCGCTATGAATCCAGAACATTGTGGACTCCAAATCTGGAACTTTTTTTATCCGGATGGCGAAACAAGATCGAGCTCAGTTCCTTGTCGTGAAATCAATTCTCAAGATGGCTGCAGAGGTCAATATTATTTCTTTATGGCGCTTTGACCGAATGTAAAAATGGCTGCCAACAAATTATTCTTTTGTCTTTGTGTTAATTAGCCTAACTAGCCTCGTTCACTCGCGTAAAATTGAAACAATTTGGGCTGTAAAACGAGGCTAGTTAGGCTAATTAACACAAAGACAAAATAATAATTTGTTGGCGGCCATTTTGCATTCGGTCAGTGCTTTGTTACCTCTGTTTCCTTGAGGAGTCCTGAGTACTAGCGTGAATCCGGATACGCTTGGGATGCGTGCACGGGCAAATTCGATTTGAATACGCTACGTTTGGATGGGAAGATTTTGGTTTTCTATTTTTGGTTTCTTCTTTTATTTCTTTGTTTAGTTTAGGTATTTTCAATCACTGTAAACCAGTCAAATGCGAAATAAAGTTGTTGTTGTTGTTGTTGAATCCGGAAAGAAAAAGTTGTGGATTCAAAAATATCCGGATAAGCGCGGCTACGAAAATGCAACATAACAATAGGTTCAATGAGCAAAAACAATAGTTTTGCACGCGCTGCACGTGCGTTTTTCATTTTGATACATTTCTTTGCCGTTCTCGTCTTGACAACAGGGACCTTAATAAGCAAGGACGACGAGGACGGCTATGAGAACGCCACAAATTTCCATATTTAGTGAGCAAAAACAATAGCTTTGCACGCCCTGCACGTGCGTTTCACATTTTGATACATTTCTTTGCCGTTCTCGATTGGCTACGAAGTGAAATGATCAAATTTGAGGTCTTGTGGAGGACGAGAGCAAATTACGATGAATTTTCAATTTTCTCTCTGAATATCCACACCGTTCTCATCAATTTTATTCTTGGATTGTGTATTCACTATTTCCAAGCCGCACGACGTGGAGTAATCGCAAAATTATTACAGTAACGGGAAATAATATTTTTAGATAACGTTCTCGTAATCGTCGTCCTCGTCGTCGTCTTGCTTAAGGTCCCTAACGACGTGAAATGATCAAATTTGAGGTCTTGTGGAGGACTAAAGCATCTGACGATGAATTTTCAATTTTCTCCCCAAACACTAGCAACGTGTTCATGAAATATTTAGTTCTGCAATGTTTTTCTGCACTTTTCACGCCAAACGACTGGCAATACTCACGAAATTATTACAATAATGATAAATGATGTTTTTAGAAAGCGTTCTCGAAGCCTTACTCGTCTCCCTATTTCAAAGTGGGTGCCATACAATTTGATAAATCTGAATTGTATTCTTAGGTTTATTTCGTGTTTCCATTGCAAAAAAGGGAAGTATGCATCAGTTTAAACCGCTTTTCTTCTGCCACAAGCTTTCTAGTACTTAGAAGTTAACTGACGTTGCGAAGAATAGTTCTACAGAGTTGAGGGTGAAAATCACTCTTGAAATCTAGTGAAAAAGTCATAGACGTGGTTTTCAATAGAAAGGTATGAAGAAAACCTTGATGGTGGAAGAGAATGTTCATAAGAATACATAAATTTACCCAGTTCTTGTAATCTAATACCCGAAAATTTAATATTTCTAATTCTTTGGTCGGAGTGATTCATTTAGGAATTATTTTGACTGTACGCTTTGCAAAGAGACAAGACTACGAAAATTGGATTTGCACATGCACAATAATACAATAATGACTATAAGGATAAGCTAAATAGTAGTACAGTTTAGATTTTGTAAGCCAATTGAGGAATTCAGGGTTTCTAAGAAAGATGTTAGTCAAGCGCATCTCCAAGAAAGGCCATTCTACGATCTGTTCAATTCTTTAATAATTTTTGCAGATTTGCGTTAAATTATGATGTCTTTTCTCTCGAGGCTTAAATAGAATAAAGAATTACTTTTCCACAAGTTTTTAGTGGAAGTTTCTTTGCCTTCAACTAGGTTACCAAATAACTAGACCTAAGAGACTATCATCGTCATATCAGTAAAATCAGGTCTGGTAGTTTGAATACATCACTGAAGTCATGAACATAGAATAAGAAAAATGAGGGAACCAGAATGGATCCTCCCGGAGCGCGGTTGCGTCAAAACCAAACAAATCACGCCAACGTAATGGACCCCCTTTATTGGTATTCACGTTTATAAAGCAGAGGTTTTTTTTGTATCCACCGTAACAAAGGCCTTAGAATATAAATAAACACACACCTTATGGCATGTTCACTGCCATCAAGCGCAAGATGACTTCTTGTACAGCTCAATCAGTGGCACGGAGCTAAATTAGTAAATACGCAATGCAGAGAAAACATAAACTTAGTGTAATGTATACTGTGATGTGATTTAAGCTACTTCCAAGACGGTTATAGATAATTACGTTCCAGAGCAGCTCTGAGAATCCAGGGGACAATGTCATAAAAAGTGATTGACCACCAGCTTTAAACAGTGGTATCACACGAGCACTTTGATTTGATCAGGAAATTACGATGACAAAAAGAGAACAGTATCACTTTGGCTGAGTTAAGTCTGATATGGGACAAATTTATGTCACTCAAATACGTCTATTTTGTGCGGTCAATTTTGGCTTTAAAAATTCAGTTTAAATCAGACAAAGGGCTCAACAAAAAAAGTAAAGAGTTTGACGTCAACAGCAAAAGATAGACCTAATCGGCTAACTCAATGTTGTACCCAATTCATACCCTTTGGGAACAAATCGTTTCGTGCCAGGTATTTCCATACCATTTAAATATGAATGCTACATTATCATGCAAATACAATGCACAAAGAATCTTAATCCCGGGTGGTTTGAATTGGGTACAACATTGAATTAGCCGATTAGGTCTATTGTCTTTGTTAGACCCATAATGACATGCGGTCTCTTTTGTGTTGGTTTGACTGTGTACCTGCAGCATTTGTGGTCAGTGCATTGAACTTCTCATGCCTCCTTTTGTATTTTTCAAGGAGCGCCCTCACTTTCAAAGACGACCTTCCTTGTTCTCAAGAGTTCTTGTTATCAAGAATGGCAGACAACAAGATGAACGTTTTTGAGCAGCATATAAAAGAGCTTAGCGTTGCCAGAAAAGAGGGAAACAGAAAAGGGGAGGGTATTGCATATTTGAATTTAGGCAATTATTATTATGGCTTGGCTTATTTTGAACAGGCCAAGAGGGATTACACAGAAGCATTAAGGATTTTTAAGGAAATAGGTTTCAGTGCTGGAGAAAGCAAACCTTGTGGCAATCTCGGCATCGCTTATCGCAGTCTGGGATATTTTAATAAGCCCAGAAAGTACCCCAAGCAACAACTAAGTATTTCAAAACAAGTAGGGGATAGGGCCGGGGAGGGTAAAGCCAATGGTAATCTCGGCATGGCTTATAACAGGCTAGGCAATTTTAAGCGAGCCATAAAGTATCACGAACAACATCTTAGCATTGCAAAAGAGGTAGGGGATAGGGCCAGGGAGGGAGGGGCCAATGGCAATCTCGGCAACACTTATCACCGTCTGGGCAATTTTAAGCGAGCCATAGAGTATCACGAACAAAATCTTAGCATTGCAAAAGAAGTTGGGGATAGGGCCGGGGAGGGAGGGGCCAATGGTAATCTCGGCTGTGCTTATGACAGTCTGGGCAATTTTAAGCGAGCCATAGAGTACCATGAACAACATCTTAGCATTGCAAAAGAAGTAGGGGATATATCCGGGGAGGGAGGGGCCAATGGTAATCTCGGCAACGCTTATTACAGTCTGGGCAATTTTATGCGAGCCATAGAGTATCATGAACAACATCTTAGCATTGCAAAAGAAGTAGGGGATAGGGCCGGGGAGGGAACGGGCAATGGTAATCTCGGCTGTGCTTATCACAGGCTGGGCAATTTTAAGCGAGCCATAGAGTATCATGAACAACATCTTAGCATTGCAAAAGAAGTAGGGGATAGGGCCGGGGAGGGATGGGCCAATGGTAATCTCGGCAACGCTTATCGCAGTCTGGGAAATTTTAAGCGAGCCATAGAGTATCATGAACAACATCTTAGCATTGCAAAAGAAGTGGGGGATAGGGCTGGGGAGGGCACGGCCAATGGCAATCTTGGTTGTGCTTATGACAGTCTTATCAATTTTAAGCGAGCCATAGAGTATCATAAACAACATCTTAGCATTGCAAAAGAAGTAGGAGATAGGGCCGGGGAGGGATTCGCCAATGGTAATCTCGGCAACGCTTATCACCGTCTGGGCAATTTTAGGCGAGCCATAGAGTATCATGAACAATGTCTTAGCATTGCAAAAGAAGTAGGGGATAGGGCCGGGGAGGGAACTGGCAATGGTAATCTCGGCTGTGCTTATCACAGGCTAGGCAATTTTAAGCGAGCCATAAAGTATCACGAACAACATGTTAGCATTGCAAAAAAGGTAGGGGATAGGGCCAGGGAGGGAGGGGCCAATGGCAATCTCGGCAACACTTATCACCGTCTGGGCAATTTTAAGCGAGCCATAGAGTATCACGAACAAAATCTTAGCATTGCAAAAGAAGTTGGGGATAGGGCCGGGGAGGGAGGGGCCAATGGTAATCTCGGCTGTGCTTATGACAGTCTGGGCAATTTTAAGCGAGCCATAGAGTACCATGAACACCATCTTAGCATTGCAAAAGAAGTAGGGGATATATCCGGGGAGGGAGGGGCCAATGGTAATCTCGGCAACGCTTATTACAGTCTGGGCAATTTTATACGAGCCATAGAGTATTATGAACAACATCTTAGCATTGCAAAAGAAGTAGGGGATAGGGCCGGGGAGGGAACGGGCAATGGTAATCTCGGCTGTGCTTATCACAGGCTGGGCAATTTTAAGCGAGCCATAGGGTATCAAGAACAACATCTTAGCATTGCAAAAGAAGTAGGGGATAGGGCCGGGGAGGGAGGGGCCAATGGTAATCTCGGCAACGCTTATCCCAGTCTGGGAAATTTTAAGCGAGCCATAGAGTATCATGAACAACATCTTAGCATTGCAAAAGAAGTGGGGGATAGGGCTGGGGAGGGCATGGCCAATGGTAATCTTGGTTGTGCTTATGACAGTCTTAGCAATTTTAAGCGAGCCATAGAGTATCATAAACAACATCTTAGCATTGCAAAAGAAGTAGGAGATAGGGCCGGGGAGGGATTCGCCAATGGTAATCTCGGCAACGCTTATCACCGTCTGGGCAATTTTAGGCCAGCCATAGAGTATCATGAACAATGTCTTAGCATTGCAAAAGAAGTAGGGGATAGGGCCAGGGAGGGCACGGCCAATGGTAATGTTGGCCTCGTTTATCGGTGTCTGGGCAATTGTAAGCGAGCCATAGAGTATCATGAACAACATCTTAGCATTGCAAAAGAAGTAGAGGATAGGGCCGGGGAGGGAACGGCCAATGGTAATCTCGGGTGTGCTTATCACAGTCTGGGCAATTTTAAGCGATCCGTAGAGTATCAAGAACAATGTCTTAGCATTGCAAAAGAAGTAGGGGATAGGGCCGGGGAGGGATTGGCCAATGGTAATGTCGGCAACGCTTATCACAGTCTGGGCAATTTTAAGCGAGCCGTAGAGTATCATGAACAATATCTTAGCATTGCAAAAGAAGTAGGGGATAGGGCCGGGGAGGGATTGGCCAATGGTAATCTCGGCAACGCTTATCACCGTTTGGGCAATTTTAAGCGAGCCATAGAGTATCATGAACAATGTCTTAGCATTGCAAAAGAAGTAGGGGATAGGGCCAGGGAGGGCACGGCCAGTGGTAATCTGGCCCTCGTTTATTGGTGTCTGGGCAATTGTAAGCGAGCCATAGAGTATCATGAACAACATCTTAGCATTGCAAAAGAAGTAGGGGATAGGGCCGGGGAGGGAACGGCCAATGGTAATCTCGGCATTGCTTATCACAGTCTAGGCAATTTTAAGCGAGCCATAGAGTATTATGAGCAACATCTTAGCATTGCAAAAGAAGTAGGAGATAGGGCCGGGGAGGGAGGGGCCAGTGGTAATCTCGGCATCGCTTATGGCAGAATGGGTGAGCTTGAAAATGCCATTCTGTTTAGCGAACAATTTTTTACTATTTCCAAGGAAACGGGGGATCCAGTAGATCAAGGAATTGCTTGCCAGTTGCTTGGTTGTGTTAATGAATTTTCAGGCTCGTTGTGCAAAGCCCTTAATTTTTGTCGTCTAAGCATGAAACATTTCGATGAAACAAGACGTCTTCTTCAGTCAGAAGATGCATTGAAAATAAGCTTTCGCGATACAAAACAAGAGGCGTACACAGCTCTGTGGAAAGCACTTTTGAAGACTGGAGAGGTTGATGAGGCTTTGTTTGCTGCTGAACAAGGACGA
>BLFO01004594.1:109465-119465 GCA_014634245.1 Montipora cactus | reverse complement strand
TTTCACTGAAAGAGATATCATAATGGAACAGCCACGTTAAATTAAAATGTTAGATAGAGTCCCGAAGCTATTGCTTGGCCTCACTCCAAACTATTGCTTTTGACAAGCATCCGTTTCGACCAACACTGGTCCTTCTCGCCTTATCTTATGAATATATGACTCACGTGATGGCGGCTCCGATTACATATCATTGCACATTTTTTCTCCTTTAATGTAGTTTAAAAGCCCTTGAAGTTAACCAAGAAACCTGGACAAGAATGTTAAGACGTTCATAACTTGCTGGTCCCACATCTAACAAACTATTGTTGCATGAATTAAATAATATTAGGGAGCACTAGACATTTTTAAGCCGCAGAAGGAGACCGGAAGTGAATAAATCTCGTGCCGGGACAGTAGTCTCTTATGATTTTTTAACCAAGCTTCTCTAATAGTGAAAAGATACTAGGCAATACAAAAGCGATCTTCCAAAGGAAAATAGGATGCTTCGTGTTCTAATTTTGAGTGCTTTGTTTTCGTTTTAGGGTCCTTCGTTTTCGATCTTTTGGGTGCTTCCCGCTTAGTTCCTCGTTTTCGAGTGCTTCGTTTTCGATACTACCCACTCAGTTGTGACTGACGCACGCCCGCAAAAAATCCAACGTTTATCCCTTAATGTATTTTGCAGTGGTGTTCATTATTCTCGATCAGCTGGTTTTAAAGAGGAACATTGCAAGGTAATTAGTAACATGAGCTTGCTGCAACGGTGTAATACATTATTTGCTTGTTGTTTGATTGACGTAAACTGCTCTCTATTCTTTCCTTGTACATCGAGAAAGTAAGTAAATGCTGTATATCTTGAATTTTTACTGAATGAAGGAGGTTTTAGTTTTCTGCTGCTTTATGTATTACTATTAAACAACCAACCTATATTGTATCTACCAGCAGGGATACATCATTGGTCCTAGTAGAACACTTTGTTGGCCTTGGTGTTCACACTTCACATTACTATGCACACAGATACAATTTAAATTTTAGTTTTCTAACTCATTAACTTGATATTAACTCAGAGGCAGCTTTGATGGTGCATTGTCATGATTATTATTACTTTAATTCAATAGATTCTGAATCTATTTATGTTTTTTATGGGATTACGTAGGGCGACGTAATTTTTCAGTTTTTTAGCTTTAAAATTTAGGGGATTTTTTCCTGGATCCACCCAGAGAACAGGTGGTTTTGACACCTGATAGGTTTTTTTCCACGATCTATCCAAAAGAACGAATAATCTATACACCTGATCGGCTTTTTTCCAGGATTCATCCAAGGAACGAATGATTTATACATGCTTGACGGGATTTTTACTGGCTCCATCCAAAAGAACCAATGATTTTACTGCCGCAACACACCCTGGATCAGAAGCTATACAATCTCACTTATGCAAAAAAAATTTCTGGGTCATTGCCCCTTCTTTAGCTTCCTAATTTCGTATTAGTATCTTAAATTGCTTTGGGCATTCTACGATCCATGTTTTGTCAAACTGGTTCCCAGATCTACTCTTTCCAACATCTCGTACACATGCCATGTGTACAGTTTGGGTCGTATTTGAATTCTTTTGTCGCAAGCAAGGCTGCCGTTTACAGGATACTTCGCAGAATTTTGGAGGGAAGGGAAATTTTTGCCAGCTTTTTCTTCCATGTAAGTAACAAGGTATTCTTTTTTTCTTTATTTTAAACTATAATTTTGCTTCAGAACGTCCATGATACACATGATGAGTTGTGTTTTTGGTAAGAGTTACTTTCCATTTTTGGTTAATCGATTTGGAAGCTTTGGTCGTGTTAGTCTGTACTGTCCATGGTTTTTAGTGCTGGTTTTTGTCCAGAGTTGCGGCTTGTTGTTCTTCTCTTTTTCCTTTCTTGACTCGGCACGAGGGGCTCGGGTAGAGGTCCAGCGCTGGACCAGAAAACCCCCTTGCTCGGTTGCGCTATACCCTTGAAGATTCGCAGCCATTTACGAGCCTAATGGTGTCACAGTCAACTTATCTTTACCTTTGGGATAGTTGGATTTAACTCGTCGAACCTGTGTTTCATATTCCATGGGATTTCTTTAGTTTTTTTTTTCATATATTTTTAAAGAACGAAGATTTTAGTGCAAAGATTTTTCACATTTATTATTCCTATTTTTAAGAGCGAATAATTTCCATGATCATGTATTTGTTCATCTCTCCTCCTTGATTAAGTCTATCGTACATGCACTATCTGGCTGTTTCTGAAATTAAGGTTTTTAATTTCACACAGAGTTTGTTAACCTTATTGTGGGGTTGAGAGTTTGCTTTGTGAATTTCTTCCCCTCATTTTACAGAGTAACCCTAACTTTTGTCTATGATTTTTCCTCAACTCACCATCCAAACACAATATTCCCCACAAACGTCCTGCTAATTAGTGAATGTTTTAGTTAGTGGAGAGGAACCCCTTCATGTAAGACGAATTCTTTTGTCAACACCGCTAAGGAAGCCACAAAGGTTGCTAGTGAAACTGCTGCTATTATTTGTAAATAAACCGCTCCTCACTGGTGGTTGATGTCATGACCACATACTCATAATAACGGCTGTAGTAGTCAACAATGACCATAATCGAGTGTCCAGTTGGGAGTGGTCCTGAAAGATCTACGATCAGGTCTTGCCAATGGCATTCTGGCAATGCTCTTGGCTTCAATGGCTTTGGTGGATTTGGACAAGCAATCAACTGACACTTATAGCAGGATTCGCAGAATTTTTCCGCTGCCTTATCCCATACAAGGCCACCATAATTTACTTCTCTGATTTTGATTTGTCCTGACAATTCCCAAGTGTCCCTCCCTCGTGGATCAAGGGAATTGCTTGAGATCTTAGCTTGCTTGGTAGTACAATGTGGGTACATCTGTGGACTATTTGCCCAATTACACACTGTTCACCTTCAGCTGGTGCATAAGCCTTGCATTCCTCTAATCGACCAGTTTTTATTGCCTTTCTCAGAGCTTTCAACTCTTCATCCACTGCAGATGTTTCCTCAACTTCCATTGTAGTGATACACTCCCCCACTAACATCTTCGGAAACCAAAAATCACTCCCGTTGGTCGATTACGGACCAATCAGGGGCTGTTTACCAGTTTTGCGCGAACTCGTGTTCTGTATGGCATTCTTTCACAGCATGTGATTGGCTATGCACAACACAATTGGTCCTCGCTTATTGGGTTTCTTTAAATAGTGGCGTTGAACGGAAGTTGATACGCTTCGGATGCGTGTACGGGCAAATTCGGTTTGAATACGCTACGTTTGGATGGGAATATTTTTGGTTTCTTTTTTCATTTCTTTGTTTAGTTTAGGTATTTTCAATCACTATAAACCACTCAAATGCGAAATAAAGTTCTTGTTGTTGTTGAATCTGGAAAGAAAAAGTTGCGGATTCAAAAATATCCGGATGTGCGTGGACTGGGCCTAAGGAAGAACGACAACAACAACGGCTACGAGAACGCAACATAACAATAACTTCAATAGCAAAAACAATAAGTTTTGCACGCGCTGCATGTGCGTTTTACATTTTGATACATTTCTTTGCTGTTCTCGTCTTGACAACGATGTGAAATGATCAAATTTGAGGTCTCGTGGAGGACGAGAGCACCTGACGATAATTTTTCAATTTTCTCCCCAAACACCAGCAACGCGTTCATGACAAATTTAGTTCCGGGATGGTTATGTGCACTTTTCACGCCAAACGACTTGCAATACTCACGAGATTATTACAATAATGCTAAATGATGTTTTTAGATAGCGTTCTCGATGCCTTACTCGTCTCCCTATTTCAAAGTGGGTGTCATACAATTTGATAAATCTGAAGGGTATTCTAAGGCTTTAGTTTTGTTTATTTCGTGTTTCCATGGCAAAAAAAGGAAGTATGCATCAGTTTCTTCTGCCACAAGCTTTCTAGTACTTAGAAGGTGGTGGAAGTTGCGAAGAATAGTTCTACAGAGCTAAACGCGAAAATCATTCTTCAAATCTAGTGAAAAAGTTATAGACGTGGTTTTCAATAGAAAATTATGAATAGAACCTTGATGGTGGAAGAGAATGTTCATAAGAATACATAAATTTACCCAGTTCTTGTAATCTAATATCCGAAAATTTGATAGTTCTATTTCTTTGAAGATTGGGTCTGAGTGATTAATTTCGGAACTATTTTGACTGTACGCTTTGCAAAGAGACAAGACTACGAAGATTGGATTTGTACATACACAATAATACAATAATGACTATAAGGATAAACTAAACAGTAGTACAGAGTTCTTAAACAAAATTTAGAAAAGCAACTGTACCTGAAATTAAATGCTGTAGGATTCAGAGATTTTGCAAGCCAATTGAGAAATACAGGGTTTCCAAGAAAGGATTTGTTCAGTTCTTTAATAATTTATGCAGATTTGCATTGAAAAATGACGTCTTTTTTCTCAATGCTTAAATAGATTAAAGAGTTAGTTTTCCGAAAGTTTTGCCTTGAATTAGGTAACCAAATAATCAGACCTAAGAGACTAGCATCGTCATATCAGCAGTTGCAAATAAAATCAGGTCTGGTAATTGGATAAATCTCTGAAGTCATGAACGTAGGATAAGAAAAATAAGGGAACCAGAATTGATCCTTTCGGAGCCCGGGTGCATATATCAATGGACGTAAAACCAAACAAATTACGCCGACCTAATGGACACCTTAGTATTCACGTTTATGAAGCAGATTTTTTTCTATCCACCGTAATAAAGGCCTTATAATGTAAATAAACACACACCTATGGCATGTTCACTGCCATCAAGCGCAAGATGATGTCTTGTACAGGTCAATCAGTGGTAAAATGTTAGTAATACGAAAAGTAGAGAAAACGTAAACTTAGTGTAATGTATACTGTGATGATGTGGTGTAATGTAAATGTGCTGTAATTTATTTAAGCTACTTACAACACGGTTATAGATAATTACTTTCTAGAGAAACTTTGAGAATCTAGGAAACATTTAGAGCAGTCTGTATGCCATAAAAAGTGATTGACAACCAGCTTTAAGCAGTGGCATCACAAGAGCAATTTGATTTGATCAGGAAAATATGATAACAAAAAGACAACAGTATTGCTTTGGCTGAGTTAAGTCTGATATGGGACACATTTATGCCATTTAAATACGTCTATTTTGTGCGGTCAATTCTTTCTTTAAAAATTCAGTTTAAATCAGACAAAGGGCTCAACAAAAGAAGTAAAGAGTTTGACGTCAACAGCAGAAAATTGTCTTTGTTACACTCATAATGACCGGCAGTCTCTTTAGTGTTGGTTTGGCTACCTACCTGCAGCATTTGTGAACAGTGCATTGAATTTCTCATGCTTTCTTTCGTATTTTTCAAGGAGTGCCCTCTCTTTCAAAGACGACCTTCCTTGTTCTCAAGAGTTCTTGTAATCAAGAATGGCAGACAAAAAGATGAACTTTTTCGAGCAGCATATACAAGAGCTTAGAATTGCCAGAAAAGAGGGAAACAGAAAAAGGGAGGGTATTGCATATTTGAATTTAGGCAATTATTATTATGGCATGGCTTATTTTGAACAGGCCAAGAGGGATTACACAGAAGCATTAAGGATTTTTAAGGAAATAGGTTTCAGTGCTGGAGGGGAAAAAGCCTGTGGTAATCTCGGCATCGCTTATCAAAGTCTGGGCAATTTTAAAAAGGCCAGAAGGTACTTCAAAAAACAACTAAGTATTGCAAAAAAAGTAGGGGATAGGGCCAGGGAGGGAGACGCCAATGGTAACCTCGGCAACGCTTATCTCAGTCTGGGCAATTTCAAGCGAGCCATAGAGTATTACGAACAACGTCTCAGCATTGCAAAAGAAGTACGAGATAGGGCCGGGGAGGGCAAGGCCTATTGTCATCTCGGCAACGCTTATTGCAGTCTGGGCAATTTCAAGCGTGCTATGGAGTATTACGAACAAGCTCTTAGCATTGCAAAAGAAGTAGGGGATAGGGCCGCGGAGGGAGATGCCATTGGTAATCTTGGCAACGCTTATTACTTTTTGGGCAATTTCAAGCGAGCCATAGAGTATTACGAAAAACATCTCAGCATTGCAAAAAAAGTAGGGGATAGGGCCGGGGAGGGCATGACCAATGGTAATTTCGGCAACGCTTTTCACAGTCTGGGCAATTTCAAGCGAGCCATAGAGTATTACGAACAAGATCTTAGCATATCAAAGGAAGTAGGAGATAGGGCCGGGGAGGGCAGGGCCAAAGGTAATCTCGGCAACGCTTATCGCAGTCTGGGCAATTTCAAGCGAGCCATAGCGTATTCCGAAAAACATCTCAGCATTGCAAAAGAAGTAGGGGATAGGGCCGGGGAGGGCAAGGGCAATGGTATTCTCGGCAACGCTTATCACGCTCTGGGCAATTTCAAGCGAGCCATAGCGTATTACGAACAACATCTCAGCATTGTAAAAGAAGTAGGGGATAGGGCCGGGGAGGGCAAGGCCAATCGTAATTTCGGCAACGCTTATTACAGTCTTGGCAATTTCAAGCGAGCCACAGAGTATCTCGAACAACATCTCAGCATTGCAAAAGAAGTAGGGGATAGGGCCGGGGAGGGAGACGCCAATGGTAATCTCGGCAACACTTATCACAGTCTGGGCAATTTCAAGCGAGCCATAGAGTATTTCGAACAAGATCTTAGCATTGCAAAGGAAGTAGGGGATAGGGCGGGGGAGGGCAACGCCAACGGTAAGCTCGGCATCGCTTATCTCAGTCTGGGCATTTTCAAGCGAGCCATAGAGTATCATGAACAACATCTTAGCAGTGCAAAGGAAGTAGGGGATAGGGCCGGGGAGGGCCGGGCCAATGGTAATCTCGGCAAAGCTTATCTCAGTCTGGGCAATTTCAAGCGAGCCAAAGAGTATTTCGAACAACATCTCAGCATTGCAAAAGAAGTAGGAGCTAGGGCCGGGGAGGGAGTGGCCAATGGTAATCTCGGCAACACTTATTACAGTCTGGGCAATTTTAAGCGAGCCATAGAGTATCACGGACAATATCTCAGCATTGCAAAAGAAGAAGGGGATAGGCACGGGGAGGGAAAGGCCATTGGTAATCTCGCCAGTGCTTATTGCAGAATGGGTGAGCTTGAAAATGCTATTCTCCTTTACGAACAACAGCTTACTATTTGCAAGGAAATGGAGGTTCCAGTAGAACAGGGAACCGGTTGCTATAACCTTGGTGTTGTTCATGAAAATTTAGGCTTGTTGTGCAAAGCCCTTAATTTTTATCGTCTAAGCATAAAACATTTCGATGAAACAAGGCGTCTTCTTCAATCAGAAGATACATGGAAAATAAGTTTTCGCGACAAATATCAGTTTGCGTACACAGCTCTGTGGAGGGCACTTTTAAAGAATGGAAAGGTTGATGAGGCTTTGTTTGCTGCTGATCAAGGACGAGCACAGGCTTTGAAAGACATTTTGAAGGTGCAATTTGGAGTTGATGAAGAACCTTCCTCGGCAGTTGCGACAACGGAAACTATCTCCGCTGTTATGAAATATTTGCCCTTACAAACAGTTTTCATAGCACTTGAAAAGAACACTATCAGTTTTTGGTTTCTGAGAGGAGGAAGCGGAGTAAACTATAGGGAAAAGGAAATCAAAATTGGAAGTGCTGAGTTACTGATAAAGAATATTTTGAAACAGATTGGCGCTGGGGCTGTTGTCCGATGCGAGAATCGCTCCGTACACAGACATCGCAGCCACTTCTCTTGCAGTGGAGAAGCTGTTGAGGAATCCTTTGAGTCTTTCAGCGTGTCCGACAACCCCATGCAGTCCTTGTATGATTTTTTAATCAGTCCCATTGCAGACCTGATCCAGGGTGATGACTTGATCTTTGTTCCTGATGGACCATTTTGCTTGGCTCCTTATTCTGCGTTGAGTGACTCTGTCAGGATCCGTACTGTTCCCTCGTTGTCCGCTTTGAAACTGATCGCAAGTGCATGTAATGTTTTTAACAGTAAGAGTGAAGCGCTACTTGTGGGCGATCCGTGCTTGACGGAAATCACTTGGGGCACCGGTGGTCCCATGTTTGAACAGTTGCCGTGTGCGAGAAAAGAGGTGGAGATGATTGGAGAACTTTTGCAGACCGCGCCTCTCACTGGCAAAAATGCAACGAAAGCTGAGGTGCTGAAAAGAATGAAGTCAGTTGCTTTAATCCACATTGCTGCTCATGGAGATGACGAATTTGGAGAAATTGTTTTGGCCCCAACTCCCGAGCACGCATCCCAGATCCCCAAAGTGGAAGATTACATGTTAACAATGAACGATGTTCAAGCAGTTCGTCTTCAGGCAAAGCTGGTTGTGCTGAGTTGCTGTCATAGTGGTCAGGGAGAAGTAAAATCAGAGGGTGTGGTTGGAATAGCCAGAGCTTTCCTGTGTGCTGGTGCCCGGTCTGTTTTGGTGTCACTCTGGGCAATTGATGATGAGGCGACCTTGCTATTCATGAAGAGTTTTTACCAACACTTGGCAGATAGAAAAAGTGCAAGTTTAGCTCTTCATCACGCTATGAAATCTCTTCGGGAGACAAAGGATTATTCCGCCATTAAATACTGGGCACCATTCGTTCTAATTGGCGATGATGTCACGTTTGAATTCGGGCCACAAGGACTGGAAAAGAATGGTAAGGGTATTTCGAATATAATTTTTATTACTGAAAAGAAATATGTTTTACAGGCTTGTATTTGGCAAGTGTTCGAGAGAAAAAGGTAACCTTTTAACAGAGAAATGGCTTCAAAATCGGTCGCAAACGTAGTGGTTTTCTGAAATGCCTTGGCTAGCGACTAAAATAATTTTTGTTCACTTTCACCGAGTCGGGTACTTTCCCTCCTGCAAAGAATTGTTTGCAATGGACTGAAACGAAATCTCTAATTGGCGGTTACTTGCGTAAAGTTAAGTTAGATATTGAGGGCTTATAGTCTACATGCCTCAGTGATACTTAGTTGAATAGGAGTTTTTGCTGTTAACAAAACGCATGTATGTACAAACGGTTTCATGGATGAAAATAATTGTCTTTATTCATTTATCAATCAAAATGAAATTCTTAACCACTATTTAACCCGCTATTTTTTCTCTTTTCTTTCTTACTTTCTTTTTTGTCAGAAACGTCGTCCAAAACTTGAGAAAACTACTTCTTGGGCTCTGATGCGTCAATATGTAATTTTCTTTACTTCGAGGATATGAGTTATTGAGAACATGAAAGAATTCAAACCTCATAAGTGGTGAAGGAAGACCAAAGATCTGTAAATGTTGTTTAAAAGTATGTTTGTAGACTTAGTTTACTGGTAATAACTATCATAAGTTCTTCTTAAGCTCCGCATACGAACTTTCCACTTGAGACAGAGAGAGAGAGTTCGAAGAAGACTCCATATTTTTAATTCGTACAATGGAACATTAACACTAAATGTCAATGGTATTTTTTTTGCCAAAAAAGCGAAAATTAAGACAAGGTTTGTAGTCTTCTAGTTAGTGGTAATTAGTAGACCTTTAAAGTTGAAGGACGTTTGGATCTTTCTGTGAAAAAAGGTGCGAAAAAGATCTCATAGTCAAAGAAATGGCAAGTTTTCTTTAAATGTCTAAAATTATAGATTTTTTTTGGACTTTTTCAAGGGGTCCAACGCAACGTAACGTTTCTATTCGAGAAAAAGGTTCCAGAATCAAACAAATAGGAAGTTTCTCAGAAACGTGGATTTTCTAAGATATTTGAGAGATTAAGCATGACGTTTACGGCCAACAGCAAACTGGAAACGGCAGGCTCCTGCTTGTCATAAAAGCATGAAAACTATCTCATTTTAACTTGTCTCGTTCCTTTCAGAAGTTGCTTGATATATGGAGCTAACAGGACACAAATGAGCTAATATCAAGCAGGGTTCTTCCATCTTTGGCAAAACCCTAATTTCACTCCGACGTTTGCCGTTTGGCGTAAACGTCATGCTTAATCTCTCTGTTGCCACAGGGGGG
>BLFO01004594.1:72855-109368 GCA_014634245.1 Montipora cactus | reverse complement strand
CCCAAAAAAAAAAAAAAAATTCAAGCTTGCTTGCAATCCTGCAGTAATTCATTAGCTTGTAAACGAATATGTGTAATCGCGTAACTGTGTATTTGGTTTCTCCGACCGCTGAAGTTTTGACACTTTGATTGGTCAACACGATGTTAAGTCCACAACAAAACTGATGGACTTGTCAATCTCTTTCTTCACGAGGTTGTTGGAGTTGTTTTTGAACACGTCTTCTTGTTATTTCAAAAAATACCTAAGCTATGGAAAGTTAAAAATTTGCTAGGTACTTGACAAAACTAATACTGAAAGCCAATGATTTATGTTATGAATGAAATAAATGCATATATTTGAAGTGTGAGGGTTATAGATGAAAGAGAGAAGTGATTCTCGTACTTTTCTGGGCAGTTGTCAAGTTACTTGTACCCTGGTCTCAGGGGTTTTTTTCTTGAGACGCGAGAGAGCCGCTAAGACGAGTGGACCTGAATCTCACTTTCTTGCAGAGGATTACTTTAATTTCGCTTTTGTCTATAACCCGCACTTCGAATATATACATTTGTATATTTCATTCATCGAGTCTTTCACTCGCCACAGGAACACACAGAGCCCAACGAATAGACCTTTTTGCAATGAGTGACTTCATAGCTCAGTTGGTAGAGCATTGCACGAGCCTCGCAGGGGTCATGGGTTCGATTCCCGTCGTAAGCCACCTGAAGTTTTCAGGTGTCTATAAGAGACAATTACTTAAATTGTCCAGATGCCAGGATCATTACTTAAATTGTCCAACTAAGTGACACGATCACTTCTCTCTTTCGATTTCTGCTGTTATGCAGATGGAGGCAGATATACGGTCGATGTTCAAAGCGGCAATTGAATTAACAAGTACAAATTGCATTTCGTCACCCCAAATGTGATCTCGTGGCGACGTTTCTTATCAAAGATACAATTGGAAAATCAAAAGACTGCGTATTGTCCCCTAGTCATCAACGACAAAAACATTTTCTGTTTGAATTGGTTTCACTAACGATCATATCTTCCAGATAGTACGCGCACTTTGATTGGCCAATTCCGCGAGCCGTATTTTACAGTATACCCGTTTGTTTATGTTGCTCTGGAGATGTAACAAATATCTTGCTAACGTTGTTTGTTTGGGGCGGTGCTGTAAGATACGACTGCCTGTTCTGTTTATGTCCCGTTCTGAGGAATTTGGGGGCCATAAACAACAGTTTCTCCGTCAGCGAACTCGGGTAATAGAAAGCTTAATAGGGAGTTTAAGATACCACGACGGCTACGGCGACGAAAACGGCACTTCAAAATATAAGTTTGAGCTATTCTAAGTATTTCATGATTATTCCATCTTGTTTATATTATGCAATAAGGGCGAAGTGTCCTATAACTGGATTGGTATGCACGGATTTGAAGTAAAGAGTGAGACTGAAAGATTCAGTAGTTTGTCCACGTTGTGGTCAAAACCTGAAATTTGGTCATTTCACGTTGTAGTTTTGACGAGTACGGGAGAGATTTGTTCAAAAAAGCGTGCCGCACGTGCAGCACGATCATTTTGGTTCTTTTAACCAATAATATTACTGGTTTTTGGCGTTGGCGTAGCCGTAGCCGTCGTCGTTTCTTAAACTCCTTAATGACGACGGCTACGGCTACGACAACGCCACAAAACAATAATATCATTGGTTAAAAGAGGAAAAACAATCGTGCTGCACACGTGCAACACTCATATTATTGCTTTACTCTGCATAAAAACAACGTAAAATCACCAAATTCTAGGTTTTAACAGTTTTAAGCGTTCATTCTATAAATATAAATTCAATTTCAGAATAACTCGCCCACTTTGTATGAAGTGAACGAGATTAAGGAGGCTTGAAACAGTTTCTCCTTTTATCAATCAAATAAACATATGAATAGGAGATGTCTATTTATATTCATACATATAGGAATTAGAAGAAAGGTGAGCGAAATTAGCGGTATTTGCTAATTTCTGGTGACCCATTTGAAGAATCACGAGATGACGAGGTCATGTTGAGTTATTAAAACTATCAGTTATCTTTTCTACACTGGACAACTTAGCTAGTTAGTGGCATGGTTCTATTCCTTTGAAGACACGACAAACTGTTTTCCATTCCACGTTTTAAAACATGATGTCATTGCAGAGTAAGGGCCCCTGATTTTCCTAGCTTGTAAGTCACAAAAAGAGCAGATAATAAAGAAAAGCGCTTTATGATTAACTTAGGTCAGCACCTTCTGTCAGCATAAGCAAGGGAAGCAAGGAGAGGGACCCTAGAAACGAGGTTATGCGTTCACTTAAAGTTAAAAAACTTTTTTCTCTCAGATAGTACACACCTACCCGCTTGTTCATGTTCCTTGCAATTCACAATCGATCTTCAAAACGGGAATTGAATTTGACAGGTACGAAGTGCATTTCGTCATCCCAAATGTCATCTTGTAGTAACTTTCTTATCAAAGATGTAATTGGAATACCAGAAAACTGTCCCCTCGTCATCAACGAAAAAAAGTTTTCTGTTTGAATTCGGTTTCACTAACGATCATTGTTTCCTCCAAGAAGTGCGTCCACTTCTAAGACTTTATCTCTCCGATAGTACGCGTGCTTTCATTGGCCAATTCAGATAGCCGTATTCTACAGTATACCCGTTTGTTTATGTTGCTCTAGAGATGTAACAAATATCTTGCTGGCCTTGTTTGTTTGGGGCAGTGCTGTAAGTTACGGCTGTCTGTGTTTTCAGTTCTGTTTATGTCCCGTTGTGGGGACTTCGCACTGGAAAAAATGGAGGCCGTAACCAAACAGTTCCTCTGCCGGTGAACTCAGATAGTAAGAGGTCTACACCGGTCAGTACTGAAGAGATTACAATAAATGGTTCCATTCTGCAAGGGAAGAAAGGCAGTCACCGTCTTTCAGAACTACCTATGAATTCGATGATTTAGAGGTAGTAAAAAGGCCAAGTCGGTGGAGAAAATTTAAAAAATGCGACCACATGACGAGGAAAGAATTATTCTGTTAGAAATGCCCAGAAGCGAGAATACACATTTCTACAAGTTCATTCCTAGCAGCTAGTGTAGCAGGATAATTGTCAGCTGAAACTAGTACCATGCCCTCGTTCACACGAGTCTTCTATAGCTGAGTGGTAAAGCATCCGAACTAGACATCGGAAGGAAGATGCTGTTAGAAATGACAAAAAGCGAAAAGACCCCATTTCTACAATTTCATTCCTAGCAGTGTAGCAGGACAATTGTCAGCTGCTATAGCTCAGTGGTAGAACATCCGAACTAGTAATCGGAAGGAAGTTCGTGTGTTTGACTTCTGCAAAGGAGCACTTGGGTTTTTTTTCGGACTATCCCCGAGTGACCGTCAAAAAAATATCCCTTTAAACTTGTTTCATTATACGTTAGGAACTAAGGTGACCTAAAGACTAGACATGTCTTCTTTTTACTCTCGATATAGCATTCAGAGCGGCAATGTAAAACCAGGATACCCCTCAGTCTTCTCAGTTTAATTTTCTATTTAAGAATCAGCAGCCGATTCACATGGCTCCTTTAATAAGTATAGAAAGTCCTAAGAACTTGCTAGAGCATTATTTGTGGTTTATGGGCACGAATGATATTTTTAAAGTCCTCAAAATGCCGAGTGCAATTTGAGAGAATTCAAAACATCACGAGTGACCATAAATCACGAAATGCACTAGCAAGTTCATACGATTTTTATGTATTATATACTCCACAAAACTGCTCCATCGCTATTTCCATAGAAACTTCCGTACTGCACTCTACGACCTATCGAGAGTGAATTAGGTAAGAGTGTTCCTAAGGCCTGGGTGGGCTCCCCAGCACAGTCACAAATTGGTCTATTTTTAAAGTACCCATTCCCGCAAAGATTAGTTGTCATGTCCCTGAAAAAACGTGGCAGAAGCAGTCACGCGTGATATTGCTTCTCCTGATTAGTTAAAGTAGTGGCTTTTTGTTTTCGCGTGTAAAGTGTATCTAAAAATAAGTCCATTTGTTACTAAACTGGGTCAAAACCGAAAATTGATACGGGAATTATTTACGCATCGTCAGTGACCAATCAGAAACGCGATATTCTTTTGAGTACATAATAAATAAACGTACAATTCACGTTCAGCTATTGAAACCAACAGTTATATTTTTCCACGCTGGACAACTGTGCTTCGCGGAAATTGCATTCTGTCCCTCAATAAACCTAGAACAGCCAGATATGGTCTTAATTATGAAACTCTTTTTCTTACTTATCAACTACCTGTGATTTTATCCGTACCGCTGAGTTAAAAGGTTTTAACATGAGAATCCAGGGCCGCATTTTGAATTAATTTTTCTTGAAATATTTTATGTTTAGTTGTGTATCCGTACAGTATGCTATGTATTTTAGTTGTAAGTGTAATGTCTCGAAGGAAGAAGCTCTTGTAGTTACTCTGAAATTCAAGATGAGAGAAAGTTTCTGCATGTATGTATGTTACCGAGCACTGTGGCTCAGGTGGCTTTACTTGCCATGATGCTGGAGGTCGAGTGTTTGACTCCGGCCGGACCAACACTTCGGGTCTTAAAACAACGGAGGAGAATGTGCTGCCTTTGTAATTACATCCCCAAATGCTAAGATTTTCAAGTCTTCTCGGAAAAGGACTGTCAACCGAAAGTCCCGTCTCATAGCCCTTGTTGGAAACCAAATAGTATGGGACGTTAAAGAACCCACTCACTTTTCAAAAAGAGTTGGGGACATTGTCCCCGGTGTCGTGGTCTGACCAAATCTGGCCAGGGGCATCTTTCACCTCTTAAATAAATTGCAAACTGTGTAACAAGCAAAAATTTGGTTTTATCAACGAAGTTGATAATGTAAATTGGCCACCTTACAGAGCGTCAGAGCGAATCGCTTTCACAAAGGGCTAACCACTCGAAACGTCAGCTTTTAGAATCTCTGTACGGTGGCCAATTTACATTATCAACTCCGTTGATAAAACCAACTTTTTGTATACTACTTCCCCACTGACGCAGCACCACAGTTTCTTTAGAAACTAAGCCGCTTCATTCATTTGTTGTGTAACAAGCAGTGTGGCCAAAATACCCCACAAAAAGCATTGTAAATTAGTCCTCAAAAGGCCCGAGGGGAGAGACTAATAACTTCATTTCACTTCACTTCACTTCACTTTGTAGTGGAAGCATGGGACTTGAAGGGTGACGTGACAAAAAAAAAGGACTGGGGAGAGAGAGGTTCGTTTTCTTGTCGTTTCGTTTTTGGTGTTGTGACATCGGACAGATTATTCTCATCGATGGTTTTAGGTCTTAAATACAAAGTTGTGTTACAAAAGTCTCGTCTCTGTTTACTAGCTAATTTCCCCGCGAGCATGGGGGGGTGGGGCAGGTACTTCGTTTTTTTATCTCTTGTTCAAACATTTTGTCACCGCATGCGTAAATGTTCTGGCTCTCCGATACGTGCGATACCGAAAAAAAAGAGATACCTGTTTTGAGAAGGAATTGCAATTTTCGCATAAATGTAACGTAAGAACCATGGGTGTTTGGTCTTCTCGAGGCAGAGGTGTGAGATGGTTTCATGCAGACTGGACGCCTAACATGCTTTGTTATCACTTAAGGCATGGCGGTTTGCGAGTGAAGTTGTCTCTCTGGCCTTTTTCTGGATGAATTCCAGGACCTACCGATACAATTTGGGCAAGTTTTGAAAGCTAAAAATTTCAATCGATGCTGTATTTTGCTGGTAGGACTGATTGGGCCGATCCTTGTAAAAAGCCTATGACATGAGTATCGGGGGTCAATGGCAGAATTACCCAGAATTCTTTTTGGGCATGAGAAGCACGAGACTGGTCTCCACGAGAAGAGAATGGCAACTGAGAAATGTACCAAATGTAAAACGCACTTGCCATGCGTGCAGAACCGTTGTTTTTTGTTTGTTTTGGTTTCTTTTTTCCTTTGCTTATTAAACTAAGTCTTGTCGTTTTTACGTTTTTTGAACTTCTTTTTCGCGCGTAATATTCCAAGCGGATTTTACTTTGCACAGGTCTTTTTTCACCTTTTACCGTAGCGTTTAGTAAACAAGAAACTTTGAAGGGATGCAGAGGACAGAAGGTTGGCGGTTGAAAGACGGAACAACTTGGTAAGGGACCTCAGGAACCAATGAGAGGGCAATTCTTCGATTTCACATGACGTCACGGCCGCCATGTTGGTGTCCCCAAACAATGAAATGGCGACCATGTTGGTGTCCCGATCCAATCCTCCGGGAATTGAAAGGTATTATTATGCTAACGTCTTCTTTTGTTTTGGTTGAAAAACATGGCTGTTGATCACGTGAGTGAAACCCAAAAATAGAAGACAGGTCATGTTACCCCTAACCCCTCTGCTTTCTCGCGAAATCTTGCGCGCCCCAATTTTATGAAGTGTTTTAAAACTCTACAACACAATTGAAAAGGAAATGCGTGTCGCCCGTGCAGCACGATTACTTTTCCTCTTTTCACCGAATTTCTTTTCTGCTTTCTGGCATTGTCATTGTCATCGTTTTTTCAACTGCCTGGCATCATTTGATGAGCAATACAATAGGCCACTTCGAATTCGGAAAATACCATAAAACTCTTTGTTTGTCCTCTCAAAGTTTGCATAAGCCTGATAAGCATTGTTTCCAGTTTCTCTTGGGATTTCAATGGTCTCAAGAGAAAACAAAAACAATGCTTTTTCAAAATTTGCGGATTGGGGGGCAAACAAAGAGTATTATGGTATTTCCCGAAGTGGCCTATCATTGCTTGTGCTTTTTGAACTTTGGGAGCTTTTTTTGTTGTTATCGGTGACCACGAATCGTAAACGTGAAATGACCAAATCTCACTGGAAGACGTGAACACAACCGCCCCTTTTTTAAAGTTATAAAACACCAAAGTTTCCTCCGAGTCCAGAATGTGTCTATTTTTTGCTCTCTTACAAAAGTTAAAGAAATTGAAGGAATGACAAGGAAAGTTTGAGTAATTTGTTTAGCTTTACAAGAAAGCTATAATCTCCGAAATTCAAAGGAGAAAAGGTTAACGTTTTCACCGACGTCGTTTCCTCGATCTTGAACTTCCCATTGTGATGTTAACACGAAGTAAGGGCTATTTTTTCAGTCAGTGACGACGCAGTCTACTTCCCTTTTGTAAACGGTCGTTACCATTTGAAACGGTCGATGCCATTTTTTAGCTCTGAATTACACTCATTAGGTCTAAAAACTCAAAAGGTTGCGGTTACTGGGAGTTGTGTCTGGCTGGTCATATGAGTTAGGGTTCGGGTTAGGGTTCTGTTTAGGGTGAGGGCTAAGAACCCGAGTTCAAGTTTTGACTCTTTTTTTCCTCCAGTTTTTCTTTTATAAATGTTTTTTTCCTTTTTTGTCTTAATTTTTGTTAAATTTTTTTCTTAGTTTGTTTCTTTTAATTTTCTTTGAAGTGAAGTGTGTAGTCGACCGTTGTAAATGGCATCGACCGTTTCAAATAGCAACGATCGTTCTGAGAAAAGGCAACGACCGTTTACGAAAGGGAAATTTGCGACGACGCAAGCATTCAAGCACTGACAAAGTACGCATGCGCATTATACCTGTTGTCAATGATTAATTTAAAGGGTAGTAATGAATAAGACGCTTCTGTGTTTGCATATGTTTTTCTTCGTATGATTGCGGCGTAAGAGTAAGCCATCCTTATTAAATAATGCAGAAAAGATTTCATGAACATATCATTCGTGAAAAGACATCTGAATACGTGCTGAATAGCAGAGCAGGTAAATTAAACATTTTTTACATTAGTCGTAGATATAATCAAGTCGCAGTTTCTACTTGCTATATGGTATCTAATTCCATCAACATTAGAGAGATGACACATCCTTTGTACATTTTAAGATTTGTTTCTAAAATGTGACCCGAACTGCATGCTGGTTGTGAGTTCTCAAACGCCCACTGTGTTTATTAACAGGAAAAGTTATGAGTCGGAACATACATGTACGCTTTAGAGTCCTTAGGCCCGTTTCTCAAAAGTCCCGAAAACATTTCGGGCCCGAAAAGCCATTTGTGAAAGTGTCAGCCGCTCGTTCTGGAAAGCCGATCTTTTAACATGATTTCAAGGTACCAAAAAGCAAAATGGCTGTGAAGTTTGACGACTTAAATCCTCTCCGTTCTTGAGATACAAAGGGAATTGTGACACCCGAAAACGGCCCGTAAAGTTTCAGGACTTTTGAGAAACCGGCGCCTTGTCCGAGAAGATCTGAAATGAAACCATTTGGTGTTGTACTAGGCGAGTTTCGTATTCTCACGGTTAGACTGGATCTAGCATGAAATGGATGCATATGAAAAGATTCATTTGCATTTCATGCTCGATCCATCCTAACCGTTACAGTAAGCCCATTTCCGAGTTGCTGCATGCCTCAGTTTCAAAGCGAGGCCTGGTGCACAACCATTCAAATGGCAATGAGTTGCTTATTCTATTCTTATGCAAATCAAATTCAAATTAGTTGAGCACCAAGACTCACTTCGAAACCGAGACAAACAGCAATTCGGAAATGGCCCATTGGAAACTGGCCTATTACAAAGACAGCTCTTTCTCCTCAGTTATTTTAAGACGTTAAGCGTTGGTCGGGCCGGAGTCGAACTCACAACCTCCTGCATGGCAGCCTGGTGCTCAATCAACCAACTGAGCCACCTGTGCACGATATATGATCAAGTTGTATTTACTACTTACTATATGGTATCTACTTCCACGGTTCACTTTCATGCAACATCAGAGAGAGGCTGCTGGTCCCGATGGCCTACACCCCATAGTCCTTAAGGAACTGGCACCAGTCATCTCACCAACCTTGGCGTTCATTTTTCAGAAGTCCCTCGACAATGGTTCTTTGCCTAATGACTGGTGCGACGCAAACGTCTGCCCGCTCTTTAAAAAGGGCGACAGATCTCTTGCAATTAATTATCGACCTATCTCGCTGACCAGCATAGTCTGCAAAATTCTCGAACACATCATCTGCTCCAACATCATGGCCCACATAGACGCCAACAATATTTTGTCTGATCGCCAACATGCATTCAGGAAATCACACAGTTGTACGACACAGTTATGCCATGTGATTAATGACTGGGCGTTTAATATAGATCGTGGGTTTCAAACGGATGCCTTTATAATTGATTTTGCTAAGGCTTTTGACAAAGTGCCGCACGAGAGACTCAAGTCGAAATTGTTTAGCTACGGCATCAGTGGGCGTACCCTTTCATGGATAGACTCTTTCCTCTGTCAACGAAGACAGCGAGTGGTCGTCAATGGGTCTGTTTCTGAATGGTCATGTGTTACATCTGGTGTACCCCAGGGAACAGTCCTAGGGCCCATTCTCTTCAATCTTTTCATTAATGTTATCGTGGAGGTTGTAAGCCCAGGTACAGAGATTCGTCTCTTCGCCGATGATTGCATCTGCTACAGGAAAGTGAGCTCCATAGTAGACAGCGAGATCTTGCAGCAAGACATCGATCGACTGGCTGTGTGGGCTGATACCTGGTTGATGGACTTTTCCCCGTCGAAATGTAAAACCATGCGGGTCTCCACAAAGACACGTAACAACATCCCGCACCTGTACCACCTCAAGGGTGCGGCCCTTGATTCTGTAAAGGAAGTAAAGTATTTAGGCATAACCATCACTCACAATCTTCGCTGGAATAAGCACGTCGCTGACGTCACCCGTAAGGCCAATCAAATCTTGGGCTTGCTGAGGAGAAACCTGTATTTCTGCGATCAAAATACTAAGGAGGCAGCTTATTTAGGCCTTGTACGACCCATCCTGGAGTACGCCAGCGCCATCTGGGACCCTCCAACTCAAAACCTTATCCAGGAACTCGAGAAAGTCCAGCGTCGGGCTGTGCGGTTTGTTACATCAGATTATTTTAATTATGAAGAGGGAACAATTACACGTCACCGATTGAAACTGGGCTGGAAACCCCTAAGAGACCGCAGAGATGCAGCCACCTTATGTCTTTTCAACCAAGGACTTAACCAACTGGCGAACATTCCAACAAAGAATCTATTCCAACCCTCAAGACCTTCCCGCCATATGCATAATAAACACTTTAACGTTCCTTTTGCTAGAACCAATATTTTCAAATTTAGTTTCTTGCCTAGAGCAATTAGGCTGTGGAATAGATTACCTTCTTTTGCAGTAAATTCTAATTTAGACATCGCGGCTTTCGAGGTCCTAGTCAAGGAAATGTAATTCTCATGCGCTGTGCATATATATACAAACTTGTAGGTTGCACTTATCATTAAAGTGAAGTGAAGTGAAGAGATGACACATTTCTTTTTACATCTAAAGATTTGTTTCTAGACGTTGAGATCCGTGAGTCAAAAACCTCAGTTTCCGTCAGCCCCCCAATCACATTTTGCCCAGCCTCGATCCCTGCTGTTATTCCACAGAAAACCACGTTGTTAATAATGGTTCACGAAATAACTGTTCTGTAGAAGGCCATGCGCTTCTGCCGTAGGCTTACATGGAGAAAACTCTTCAAAGTGCTCAAGAACAAATGGTACTGTAGGCAGCAAAGGAAAGTTCCACACTTACTTCACTAAAATGTGTGCTCTTGAAAAAGGACAGAGCTGTAGTTACTGCTCGGTCGGTGCAGCACGTGTAATTCCTGCCAGTACCTAAATATATTGTACAATTTCTATAGGGTGGTACATTTTGACAAACATGCAGGAATCCAACATGTCATGCTCTACTGTGCCACAGCTTATGTGTCACAGGATAGTAAAGTTTATACTATAAAACTGTGCCGTCTATTACCATTTCAATGTCTATAAGGTTCAATAATAAATTAAACTATTTAACCTTTTGCTCCCTGTCAGGGTGTCTCTTTGACGAGTAAAGTAAAATTGTCTTGAATGACCCAGAGTCAAATCTGTAAAGCCGCTCTTACCCGTTGAAACCTTTATCTGAGAATTCTGTGCGACGGCATCAGCAGGCGTTGCACAGTGTGACGTCGTCGGTTTCATGAACTTTGTTACTCTGTTTTGTTTAACTTCCATTGCGACACAAGTGTGAGGAAAAGTAAAACGCAACGGTCGCAACGATGGGGTCGTACTACACCTACTACAGCTACTAAACCTATACAACTACTTACTACAGCTACTAGACCGACCACACCTACTACAGCTACATCAACTACACTGCTACTACACCTACAATAGAGGTTTTGCACGGCAGCCATGTTGCATGGCAGGAACAATAGATTCTTTTTCCTATGGGAACAAATGTTTTTTCTAATGCAAAACATTTTCATTGTTCCTGCCATGCAACATGGCTGCCGTGCAAAACCCCTATAGTACATGATGGTACCACCCACTTTCGGGACAAAATCATGAGTCCCCATACATGACATACCTACCAACCTCGTTCCCAGGATCTCTCTTATTTTCTAATTGCGTTTTTGCTCCCTCGCAGCAGTTTATCGCAACACGGACGTTCCTGTTTCTCTTTTTTCATTTCAATCAATGTGACTGTCCGTCATTTGTGATAAGACAAGTGAGAACAGATTGGAAGTTTGTGGTTGGAAAATTGAAAGGATACCCAAACACGTTTAACAAATCTCACTGTGGAAAATAACTACGTAAGTACCACTGCATGCGTCTCGCTTTGCGACGTATCTTAACTTTTCATGATTTGTATTCGAACTCATAATCCCTATTTAAACTACCACGATTATTTTCTTTAAAAATTACATCGTCAAAGAGCATTTCAGATCTGAAACATCATTGATCCAATTTTTGTTAAACTCTCTCATAAATTTACTGAATTTTGTCGCCGAATTTGAAGTTACTTTGAGTTATGGGTAAGGATAAACCCTCTACATGTTAAAGTGCCCAGGGCTGTGATAAAAAATCACTTCCTTTATTACTTCAGATTTCGAAAGTGTGTTTGCTTAACACCTGACTGACAAAATTTTGAGCTTTGATTTTTATCCAAAGGCCATTTACGTTGAGTATAAGTTTTGGATTTCACGGTCCACCATCATTCACGTTCAAAACACAGGAAAAAAATTTGCGAAAAATCATTTAGTGAAATTAAGTGGAATTTTGTAAATTCCCCCGAAAAAATAACATCAATGTAAAAGTTGGACACTTACCGTACTATTAATGTTTCCTTTGCAAAATCACATTAATGTTAATACACAAATTCCACACATGGTACATGTAAGTGCTAACTTACCACCAATGGTTTTTTGATGTAACATTTATGTGAACTGATCATTATAAAACATCGATGGTAGTCCACATAAAATTGGTGTTTTTTGTTGTTTTAACATTCAGGTTGTTTTAATTTATTTTTATTGGGGAATTGCCATGCGGGAGTTCTTCAGTTTGACTCCGGCCGGACCAACACTTAGGGTCTTTAAATAACTGAGGAGAAAGTGCTGCCTTTGTAAAATCTACATCCACAAATGGTTAGACTTTCAAGTCTTCTCGGACAAGGACGATAAGCCGGAGGTCCTGTCTCACAAATAACTTCCATGTTCATTAGTTTCCTGTGGGAGGTTAAAGAACCCACACACTATTCGAGAAGAGTAGGGGATAAAGTTCCCGGTGTTGTGGTCTTCTGTGTGTATATGGGTGGGTGGGTATAGCAGGTCCACATCAGCTGAATAGCTGCCAAAGCTTCAACCTGCTTAAACTTGTAAATAAATAACAAACAAACAAAACAAACTTCCCATGAAGGAAAACCCATCAGTGTCTTTTTATAATTATTGTGATTCCCATGAGTGGTTGGAATCAAAGTACTATAAATGGTAAATTGAACAAAACATCATTGAGAAAGAGCAATCTTACATGTATAATTATAGTTCCTGTTGATGACATTTTAGTTTAGAATGAAAGATCAATGGAACATGTCAACTGCAAAAAGTTTAATGAAATAAACTGTCGACAGTCTTGGAAATGCCAAGATTGGAGAAGTGTGCATCAAGTTGTTCTTACTAGCAAATATAACATCTTATTTCATTGAATGAGCACAAAAATACTGCATTGCGTTTTAGGTCACTGTAATTGCATTAATTGTGATAGAAAGTGAAAAACAACACATGATCCATGTACAACACAAACACTTTAATGCATGGTATACATTACCACAAAAAATACAGTTCTAAGGTACATGTACTGTACATGTAAGTGAATGTTACAGTAACTGTACTCCACGACAGTCTTTTTACAGTGCTGACAAATTTTCTGATTGCCTCTGTGGTGCAGTTTCTGTGACTAAAGCAACAGAAACAAAAAAAAAAAACAAAAAAAGTTAAAAATTTAAAAATTTTTAAGGGAAAACACTTTAAAACTTTTTAAAAGACTTTTGAAAATTATGGCATTGTAATCCACACAAACTACGAAATTTGCAGTTGCATCTGGGAGTGCTGAAAGAGATCACAGTAACATTATTTATGCATACATGTGTACTAGTAAGACAGTAACCGTATGGGCTGTCCTCTAGCCTTTAAAATCCAATCATTCAGGATAACATTACATCCATGAGCATTTGATTTTTTACAAATTCGGGCATGATACTTGAATGATTGTTAGTTTTGTCACAGCCATTCAGGCTAAGCCAGGATTTCAGCATAGAGTATCATAATACTAGTGGGAGGGAGTGGGTATTTTATTTGAATTTATTTCCTATTATTTTGTTAGAAGTGAAACAAGAGAAAGCATGAAATTGTCAGACATGTTTTTGAATTTTTCAGGATAAAAATGCATGATTTCTGTAAGTTGAACACAAAATATGACCGCCAGAAGTCAATGATGACATCTCGAAGTTTACTCGTACTTTGCCATAAAAAAACTTTCTCTTTACTTGTGAGCTGGTTACATGCATACGCATAAACACTGTCTTTACATCTTGAAACTATTGAATTGTTGAAAATTAATGAGGAGAGATCTTTTTTTTCATCTGTACATTCACTAGATACGTTCACTTGTTGTCATGCAAAGTGAAAATTCGCAAATTCATGATGCCGTATTTTCAAAACAAAAGATGCTACAGCACTGGAAACTTGTAAAAAGGTATTATTCTAGGTTATATTCAAGGTGGTGCCAATAAAAATTCAGAACACCTCACAATTTTCATTTTAGAAAAAAATTGATGATGACAGGGTGAAACGAACAAAGAGTCCAGGCTCATTGCGACTATTGCGGAAAGCTGCTCAGGAACAAAATCGCGTGTTTTTCAATGTTTTCTTCAATGCTTAGGAAAATGAGTGTTTCAAAATAGTCAGTCTCTTTGGCTTTTACTTTGTGAGGATGGCAAGCAGCTGCTTTATCACTAATATCAGGCACTTATTCTGTTTTACGCGAAAAATATCATGATTGTGCGGAGGATGGGGATTTTAGGGAATTACACGGATCTGCATCGCCGCATCCTGTCAGATGCCATGAATTACATGTAGTAAGATACATTGCTGACAATGCTTGGTCTTATACATGTAGATTCTTCTCAGCCTTTCACTTGTTTCATTCAACTGCACTTTCGATGGCTTTGGTTTAATTGTAGTGATTTCAAACCCGTTTGACGGGTCATTATCTGTAGCTGCATTGATTAGAGTACTCAACTTTTGTTGATCTGCAACTGTAAGCATTGATCCACAGGCTTCATACTGTTTTGGACTTGCCCGCTTTGCAAGAAGAACCAAAGTTTTCCTATAGACTTCTTGTGCTGTTTGCATATTAAAATGAACACAGGTGATAAAGACAAAATCCCTTTGTACCCGCACAAACTGTTCTCAGTCGTAAGGGAAGACATTCTTGATGCTATCTTGATGCTATTTTGCACCAAAACCAAAATGTCAAGAATTCCCCAGAAGAAAATTGTAAGAGCATCGTCAAAAACTCCACCAGCAGTACGTTGTAAGTTGAAAAATAGTGTAACATTTATGAATAAAGGGAAGTTAGGCCTTAACTTTGAAAATTCTCTTATATTTTATATTGAAAGATCTACAAAGGAAAGGGCCTGCATGATGGCCAAACGTACTCTGGTTGAACTTATATTCGAAATTTTCTGACATTCTGTATCAAATTCTTTTTCTGTCAAGGTTTTCACTTCACTGATGCTTAATTCTTCCACTGGTTTTCTGCTCATAATTTCCACTTTTTGTCTAGATTTTGCTAAGTTTGTCCGGGACTAAACACCAACCGCAGGATCAACTGAAACCTTTGCCGTCCGCTCTGAGGGGTGTGGGAAGATCGCCAAATGACAACCCACATGATTGGCTGGCATGTAAATAATTATATCCAGCGATGTGATTGGTGCAAGAAATCATTGCGCGGGAAATTTCTTGCTATTGATTATCTCCCTCTCTCAATCTGTGGTTTTTTCTTCTCAAAATTATGGAAGCTAAAAGGTGACAAATTGAATGACCCTGTTCTTTGGTGGAGAGATGATATCGTCTGCTGTAACTGTTCTGAGTTAAAATCTAGGCAGTCATGTACATTGTCCCTGTGTGAAGTGTAATGGTGCTGAAATGAATAAAGGGAATTTAGGCCTTAACCTTGAAAATTCTCTTTTATGGTTCAGAGTATTATAAACATCAATCTTTTGATTTACTTTAATGGAATTGCTAAATTTTTTGATGTGTGTACTGTACCATCAGTGGCTAAAGCATTTTACTTGGAAAGGTAAAATACAGACATTGTTGGGAAATGATTATACCAAGAATGGTTTTGGGAGAAAAAGTTGCAAAATGCAATCATGATCTTTGGGATTGACATGAATGCTTTTAAAGTTTGACACCTGATTAATGTTTTAATCCTTACATTAATGATTTTTCAACTCATGGAGACAACACATTAATGGTTTGAAGTATCATTGAACATTTACGTTCTTTTCAATAACATCAATGGTTTGTACTGATGTATTTAATCCCATTCATGGTTTTATGGACTGTAATTACATAAAATGAATGTGTAGCATATTAATATTGTTGGGAATTGATTACACCAAGAATGGTTTTGTAAAAATACAAAAATACACTGTCAGATTCATGGTATTATAAAACCCCAATAATGATGTACATATCATCCCAATGGTTTTGTAAAATAATACGCATTAATGGTATTTTAAAACCACAACAATGTTTTTATTCTCCATAAAATACATGTACCATTCATGGCTATTACTGTAAACCCATCCATGACTTCTATTCTACGTTAATGTTTTCCAGTTTAAAAAAATATTTCACTATGAAAACCGTTAATGGTTCTAAGCTAAGAGAGAGAATTTCCATAAAATCTTTGATAATTTTTTCCATTTTTTCGCTGAAAACTGACCGATTAGACCTCAGAGGGTTGGATCCAGGGAAAGTGACATCAAAGGCTCACTAGCTTAAAATTTCGGTGTGTGAATGCAGCTTGTTATATATGCAAAACGCGAGTTTTGAAGTCTTAAAGCCCAAAACTCCTGTGCTGCAAGTTAATTCTTCGGCATACACACGCGTTGCAGTCTTAAACTAGTGAGCCTTTGACATCATTTTCTCCTCGATCCAGCTCTCTCAAGAACTTAAAGTTAGTATTGGTGGCCCATGCAGTAGAAGAAAAAAAAAAAAACAGGTGTTGTTTTGAAATCAAGGCTTAAAGCTTTGGTAGCTTAGTGTTTAGGTGAACAAAGATTTGAAATCCTAAGAAAAATAAGAATGGATTTTTGTTCACAAGGGCACTTTAAACATGATCGTTTTATCGTGAGACTTGATAATGTAATAACCACATCAAATCGTAATTGCAGAGTCATTTCTTTCTGTTGACGAAGCCATTGCTTGATCTGACGGCTTGCAAACTGCATCCATTTGGAGCGACAGTGGTAAGTTGCTCATTGATACTCATTTCTTAATTAACAAGAACGACTGCATGTAATTATGCGTAATCAACCAGTTTTGATTAAGCTTACTTTTTACTCACTTCCTGTTGTTTTCTCTGAACTATGGATTAAAGCTTGCAACTATGTTGGTATGACTTTAATCAGGTACATATTGTACATGTACACTGTATGTTTATTAATTATTAATTTTTTGTGAAGCAATCACGGTCAATCAGTTGTGAGTGGCGAAGGCATGCAAACAATTGGTTACCCTTACATGTAATTTATTTGTGGGAGGCGCGGTGGCCTCATGGTTAGTGCGCTCAACTCCGGATCGAGTGCTCCGGGTTCGGGGCCTGGCCGGGGAAATTGTGTTGTGTTCTTGGGCAAGACACTTTACTCTCACGGTGCCTCTCTCCACCCAGGTGTATAAATGGGTACCGGCGTAATGCTAGGGGTAACCCTGCAATGGACTAGCATCCTATCCAGGGAGGAGTATAAATACGCCTAGTCGCTTCATGCTACGGAAACCGGAGATAAGCGCTGTCCTGATGGGCCTTCCTAGGCTCGTAACAGAGAGAGAGACGTGTAATTTATTTGCAGCCATATTCATTATTCCTACAAGGAACAATGCAAGGTGACTTAACATTGCAAGCGAGACTTAATGTAAGGTAAAGTTTGATTGGAATTTTGCTGAGTTACAACACTTGCCTTGGTGGATTACAGGAGATAGCAAGTGCATGTGTTAATGTGGGTTGTGTCTGTATAGGAGCCACAAAGGTTAATCAAGACCAGAGGGGTTGGGAGGAAGGGCTTGTAATCCCTCAGCGTACTGTTGTAACTCGGCAGAATTCCGATCAAACTTCACCTTTCGGGTAAGTCTCGTTTTATTTTTAAATTCTACCTTGTTACCAGTGGCTTCAGGGGCTTACATGAGATTTCAAAGCAACAGCCGTATGAAGTCAAACTCCACAACATACAATACACGGGTTATATTAACTTGACATTGCCATCCCTTACTAGCAAACATGTGTTATTTCATAACTGTTACAGCAACATTAAGAACACCTGTTGCTTGAAGAATAGGCCTACATGTGGTCGTAGAAGACCAACCAGCTGTATCACGAATCTCTTGCAAGCTGACTGAATTCCTTTTAGCTTAGCTACAGTAGTACATGTAGATGCTACTCTGGTCCTTTGTGAATTAAACTGCATTGTGTCGTATGCCAGCAGCATCCAGTGAAATTTTAACCCATCAACTGAGAGTTTCCCTGCTGATCCTCTTGTGAGGCTTGACAAAACTGATAAGTAAATTAATACTATATCTTCTGAGTTCGGTGCAAGTAATTTATTTAACTGCATCAAATCACCATTGCAGAGTTCTTGCCATTGACGAAGCTGTTGCTTGACCCCTCACACGAAAAAGCATTTGTTTGGAGAAACAGTCATTGTGGTAAGGTGCTCATCATTACTTAAATTTTTATATTTGTACATGTACATGTAGAGGACCCATGCAATGAAAACAAGCTCTGATTACGAATAACTTGTGCTGTGTGTTAGTTATTGTACAAAAAACGCACAAAGCGAGTACAAATATCCCATGATATTGTACAGTTAGTTATTTGTACACTTGGTTATTGTACAGAAGAAAACCGGTTTGACTAGTTTAGTTGCTCACGTTGTCCCGCACACTCAAATCTGTCAAACGTTCTCAGTTGAATAAATTCAAAGTAGCCCTATCCACTTATAAAATAATTAATAACACATCAAACGTCCCTACGATATTTAAAGGAACTCTTACCCCAGCCTCCGAGGTTCATAGTTACCACACTAGATTTGTATCGAACCATAACTTTTATCGGCCAAGGATAAGAAATAGTTATGGAGCTGCCACTTTTGCTTTTGCTGGATCTAAAGTCTGGGAAAACATTCGCTCTGAATTAAAAACACTCCCTTATAATACAATGTAGCTTCTATCAGCAATACAAACTGTACCTTTTCCATGTAAGTACCAAATGAATAATATTTGATGTATGCCGTCACTGTCAATAATCGTTTCTATTTTTTTTATTTTTTTTTGCTATATGAAATTGTATGTAAGAAGATATGCAATTTTAATTTTCCTTTCTCCGTTACGCATTGCTTGTAATTTTATGTACATGTAAATGTCTTTGTACGCCAGTTAGTTACATGTGGTAGTGACCAACTGGAAAGCTTAAGCTCCTTTGGTCACTTTGTGGTAACCTCTTGAAATAGTGCAAAAAATCAAAATCAAAAATCAAAATCAAGGGTTACTGCTACAAGAATGCAATAGTGTCCCGGTATTGTATTACAGTATTTAATGAGCATGTACACTTTAGCTTCCAACCTCGGACGTGTTTTGATTTGAGATACATGTGACTCGACTGCATTTTATCCTGTAAATGCGTGTTGCTACAGCGTGCATGTAATTCTTTAAATGGATGTTAAAAAAGCAGAAGGTAACCAAGGATCCTGGACGAGATGGTTAACTACAGCTGTACATGTACATTTACCTGATCGATATCTAAAAAATTTATGCATAAATTAAGTCTTAAAATTGTAAAACTGCATTGCTTGATCTAATTGAGTGTCTTTAACAAGAGAAGTAATGGAATGTTTAATCACAAAGTTTGAGTTGAAGTCCTCGATGACTAGGTTCTTATTCCAACACAAAGTCCTTGTATCTGTCCAGTAGCCTTCTCTGCTGGCTGGCATGCTCGCCAGTGTTGTCCAGCTTGCTATAATACTTCTGCGGATAGTAACTGCATATATGTATGAATTTCTAGTGTACTATTCTACACACTTGCTTGACATGCTAATGGTGCACTCCTGGTCACCCATAGCTTGCCTTGGTGTTGTGATCAGTTGGGGTTCTTGATCATGTTTCTGTTAAGTAACTATTTGTTTATTGCCAACGAGTCAGCTGAGCGAAGATGCGAGGCTGACGAGGCGGCAGCCTTAATAGAGCCGAAGCGCGAGAGTGTTTTGTTTGCAGAAAAAAATTCGAACGCTGCAGAGAAAATGTAATGTAAGGTAAGGGAACAAAGGCTGCTTATCATGTGACTTCAAGAACCAATGAAAGCGCATGTTTTAATATGTGATGTCATTAGACAAACTGGCAGGACGCGACATCGTGAAAAATTGCCTTACTCGCCCACTTTACTTTGCGCACCTTTGTTGTTGTTGTTGTTGTTGTTATTATCTGGGAATTTGGAGTGTCTACTTCGATACACCTGTTTCGGGAAAGGTTGTCCAAAAGAAGCGTAAGAGCGTTCGCGACAATGCGGAAAGGTAGTATGGGAGATATTCAATAAAATAAATTCAACTTTTAGTGAACGCCCAGAATCGAAGATGCCACGACCGTTCAGTGAAGACCTATGGTGGCGAGCTATTTGGATGAAAGAGTTCTTAGGATATAGCGTTGATTAAGTGGCAGTAGGCACAGGCTTATGTTGAAGCTCTCTCTCGCTATCACGCTACCAAAACACGTTCGCTTTTATGCTGCTTTTGGACAACCGTTTCCGAAACAGCTGTATATGGGCAAGTATCGTTTGAGCTATTTCTGCACTCGCGAAAAAAATTATATTAATTTTGTCAGGGAATTAAAAAACACTTTCAATATCCTCGAGGACGATTATCCTGTGAAATTAAATGGATTTGGATCAGAAAAATAGGAGAATACCTTGCCATTTGGAGCCCTTTTCTGTGTACGTCCGCAATTGAATTCAAGAGGAAAATACAGTTTCTACGCGTGGTACTTACTTAGTAGTTGGTTAAACTTTTCCTGGACCACAATTATAAGCAAGCAACCCATATTTATTTTATACCCAAGCAGTTCGCAATGGAAACAACAATGCGAGACAGTTTAATTCGCAGCTTGCATGGTACTTGGTAAATAATGCAAGTGGTTAGCGATAAGCGAGGATAAGGTAAACTAAAGATAGTTTCAGTGTGGCGCGTGCAATACACAGTTGTAGCATTAGATGACATAGTCTCATTCTACGTTCCTAGCATTTCTGCCTTTTCAAGTTTACCAAGTCTTTAAACGGGTGTTGAATCCAACAACAATTTCTTCTTCCTGTAAATAGAATGTAAACACAAGCTGACCTTCTGACCTCTATAGTTCTCATCTTTCAGGGGCACCCAACGAGAATATTGTACAAAACCACTTAAAGGTAACATTGTTAAACGTATTTTAGCATTTAAAAGGTAGATATAGGCATATTTTTATCGCCTAGAAATTTTTCATCTGTTCGGATTTCCTAGCTGAAAGTCTAGTGATCCGAAAATTATAGGGATTCAAACTTATCTTTTCGAAAATTTCAGTCACAAAAAAGGCTCCCGAAAATTCTAGGTGACCTTTTTAGGGTAAAAATCCGTTAAAAATCGGCAATTATACCATTTTTTACGTGTAGATGTTCGAAAATCCTAGGACAGGCAGGCAAGTTAGAAATTTTACAACAAATGTTCCGAAAATTCTAGATCTCAAATCGTCTTCCGAACAGATATTTTCCGAAAATTGACGTTGGGTGCCCCTGATCTTTTCCAGACCAAGAATCAAAATGTCACACACAAGCTTGCTTCCACAAAACGCAGTGTTTATTATCAGCGAGAAAATGAAATGAGCAGCAATGGATAAAGGATAAAGGCTTTTTATAATTACTGATTGTGATGGAGATCAGTAATGAAATGCTTGCCGAAGACTTGCCTTACCTCTTTGTTCAGTGCCGCCAGCCTGAGCGGAAGACACGCACAATAATATTTGAACACAAATATCGATCCGACGGTGGATTCGCTGTTCGTGATTCCTTACATTGTAGTCCAAGAAGTCATTTCTTCATTTTCCAGAAATGATAATTCATTAATTCTGATCGTTCCAGCCGTTTATCGAGGAATTTCCAATTTCGTTACTCTTCGCTGCCATCCTAAGAGCACATACAATGTAGTTCAATAACGATTCCGTTTCCACTCTGTAACATGCTGCGAAGAGCAAGCCATGCACAAATAATATTAGAAACTGAAATTCTAAAAACCGTACCTTATTTTCCCGTGGAAAACAGAATTCTATAGCCCATGTGATGTCCGATGGAAACAGATTACTTTACACAGTCATAGATTTCAGAGTTTTGGGGGCCCTGAAAATGGTGACCGAAGTAATGTGGGAGCGCAATGTAAAGTGGGTGAGTAAGGCTCTTCAACGTGGATATTTATGATCGAGTGAAAACACATTTTTTTCCATTTCTCTGACCATTGTGTTGTGTACACTTGCTTTGAGTTTTCGAACCAGCGTGTTCGACGTGAAAGGATGAAAGTTGTTGTCTAAGCGATCGGACGGACCAGAAAATAAACTCGCGTCGTTCGAATTTCATTTACGCCCGTGTGAAGGTCCGGATTCAAAGTTCCTTGAAAAAGCTCAAGAGCAGTCGAATTGAGATATAACGAAGAATGCCTAATAATCTGCAGAGAAAACAATTTGTCGTGCAAGAAAGCAATTGAAACGTTTTTCCATGGGAAACAAACATTTTCAGTGATCGATCAGTCGGTGTCATGCTTATTTTAAAATACTTCACTTCTCGACCTCAAATCAAACGGTGTCAACAAGAAAATGTGCAGGTATTTTATTTTGTTCTTTGATTTTCATTTTTTCTTTGAAATGTTAAAGAAAGTTGTTCCTAAGTCGCAAGCTTGTTCAGCGAGTAGACAGTTTAAATTTATTTATATTTCAACATCTTCTCGTAAATTGTTATATGTTTTCCTTTTACTGCACACAGCTCGCTGGTTAGTTTTTGCAACACAAATCGTGAAGTATATTTTTAGCGTCGGTAAAATAAAAGAGACATTTTATCAAGTAAACGTAGTGTGTGGTGTATTCTTTTATGATGGTGTATGTTCTGCAGAAGCAACTTGAGTTACTAACGGTCAGAAAAGCTGTCGTTTTTAGCTTGACTGCTTTTTGGGAATCGCCTGTGGGAAACTTACATTGTATGGTGATGATTAATGACCTATTTTAAAAATGCCTTGTCAAACAAATACGAGTTGCGGGATCAAAGTATAACAAAAACCCTACCCCAGTAAAAAAAATGTTTGTCAAGGAGTGCCACGTGACCAGCCGCAACCAGGGTCTCTTTTCTCAACGACAAGGGAGGGCAGAGAAGAGAGACAGTGGGAACGCGATTTCAAAAGAGTTTGATTCCCCATGACATGTTTCACACTGAAAACGCTTTGCCGATTGTGTACATGGCATGCCAACTTAATTATTGTATATTCCTGTGAAAATTACGATCGTTAAAAAATAGGCCTTATTCACGATTGTCGCCATGTTGGTTTTCAAATTGTCATGCAAATTAGCCATGTGTTATGCTGGGGGGCAAACATTGGAAAAAAGGCAATTTGCGGAAAATCGGCTCGTCGAAATATTGAAATAACATCTCTAAAAGTAGGTTTTAGAATTTATAATTTAGAATTTTAAAAGTACCTTTTATAATAATTAGATATATTTTGATTGCCTTTGACATTTTGACTTTCTACTTCGTTATCTGCTCATTTTTCACTAAAAAAACATCGAAGTACTTTGTGTAATCATTCTATTTCACTACTTAGGTGATAAACATTCAATGAACGTGAAACAAATCATTTGAGTGGCTAAGATGTTCGTTATAACCTCTTGAACTTGTGTTGTTTGCCCTCTCAGAAGTGTGTAGCTAATTTGCATGATAATAGCAAATCCAACATGGCGGCCATCGTGAATAAGGTCTATTACAGCAGTACTTTCAATGTTATTGCAAAACACGTTGACATTTTCATTGTTGTTCTAAATACACAGTGTGCAAGGGTTTTACTTACATTTCTATTTTTATTGTGTTATTGTTAACTTAGATAAGTTGAGTTGCAGTACTCTGAAACAAAAAAACTACAACTACCATTTGGTTCCAAACATGACAATCTGATACAAATCTGCAAACTATGTATTGTATTGAGTGTCTTGTTGGCATTTAGCGATAGTTACTACTAGTTTTAACTGGAATTTTCCTATTTAATGGTCCGCCATTACTAACTTTAAGATCTCACTCGTTTAAGAATGCAATGCGTTTGTACGCGACTGAATTATTATGCAGCACAGGAGTTTCAGGCTTTCAGATTTTTAAACTCGTGTTTTGCGTACATAATAAACTGCATTTCCACGCTGATATTTTAAGCTATTGAGTGAATGACGTCACGTTTCCTTAGTTCCAACCATCTCAGGTCCAATTGGTCAGTTTTGAACTTCAGTAATGGTGGACCGTGAAATTCAAAACTTACACTCAAAGTAAACAGCCTTTGGATAAAAATCAGAGCTGAAATTTTTGCCAGGCAGGTGTTAAGCAACACCCTTTCAAAACCTGAAGAAAAAACAAGGAAGTGTGTTTTTTTTTTTAAATCATAGTACCACTGTACAAAGCAATTTTGTGTTGATGACAAAAACACAAGTGTATTTCTTTGGCCGAGTTACGTCCGACATGGGGAAAAATGCAGGCCCTTTAAATCTCTTGTGCAATCTATTCAGGCTTTAAAATTTTATTTTAAATTAGACAAAGGACTAAACAGACAAAATCAACAAAAGAAATAGAGAGTTCGAGCTCAACGGTAGAAAAATGTCTTTGTCAGACTCGTAATGATAAGCGGCCACTTTGGCGTTGGTTTGGCTACATAGCTACAGCATTTGTGGTCAGTGCATTAAACTCCTCATTCTTTCTTTCTTATTTTTCAGGGTTCGCGCTCTCTTTCAAAGACGACCTTTCTGGTTGTAATAATCAAGAATGGCAGACAAAAAGATGAACGTTTTCGGGCAGCATATACAAGAGCTTAGCGTTGCCAAAAAAGTGGGAAACAGAAAGGGGGAGGGTATTGCATATTTCAAGCTGGGCTTATATTTTTTGGATTTGGCCAATTGTAAACAGGCCAGAAGGAATTTCACCGAAGCATTAAGAATTTTTAAGGAAATAGGGTTCAGTACTGGCGAGAAAGACACCTATCGTTATCTCGGTATTGCGTATACCAGGCTTGGCAACTTTAAGCAAGCCATGGAGTACTACAAACAACATCTTAGTATTGCGAAAGAAGTAGGGGATAGGGCCCACGAGGGACATGCCTATGTCAATCTGGGCAGCGCTTATACCAATCTGGGCAGTTTTAAGCAAGCCATAGAGTACCAAAAACAAGGTCTTAGTGTTGCGAAAGAAGTAGAGGATAGGGCCTTGGAGGGAATGGCCTATGGTTTTCTCGGCGACACTTATCGCAGGCTGGGCAATTTTAAGGAAGCCATAGAGTACCACGAACAACATCTTAGTATTGCAAAAGAAGTAGGGCATAGGGCAGAGGTGGGTGCAGTCTATGCTAATCTCGCCGTCGCTTATCACTGTCTAGGCAAATTTAAGAAAGCCATAAAGTACCACAAACATTCTCTTAGTATTGCAAAAGAAGGAGGGGATAGGGTCGCGGAGGGAATGGCCTATGGTCATCTCGGCAACACTTATTGCAGTCTGGGCAGGTTCAAGCAAGCCATTGATTACCAAAAACAATGCCTTAGTATTGCGAAAGAAGTAGCGAACAAGGCCAGGGAGGGTAAAGCCTATAGTAGTCTTGGTAACGCTTATCGCAGTCTGGGCAATTTTAAGCAAGCCATAGAGTACCACAAACAAGATCTTAGTATTGCGAAAGAAGTTGGGGATAAGGCTGGGGAGGGAATATCCTATGGTAATCTCGGCAACGCTTATTACTGTCTAGGCAAATTTAAGGAAGCCATAGATTACCACAAACAAAGTCTTAGTATTGTGAAAGAAGTTGGGGCGAGGGCCAGGGAGGGTAAAGTCTATAGTAATCTTGGTAACGATTATCTCCGTCTGGGCAATTTTAAACAAGCCATAGAGTACCATAAACGAGATCTTATTATTGCAAAAGAACTAGGGGACAGGGCCGGGGAAGGAAGAGCCTATGGTAATCTTGGCAGTGCTTATTGCGGTCTGGGCAATTTTGACCAAGCCATAGAGTATCTCAAACAAGATCTTACTATTTCCAAGGAAACAGAGGACCTAGTTGAGCAGGGAATCGCTTGTTGTTACCTTGGTCGTGTTCATGAATTTTCAGGTTCGTTGTGCAAAGCTATTGATTTTTATCGTCGAAGCATAAAACATTTCGATGAAACAAGGCGTCTTCTTCAGTCAGAGGATGCTTGGAAAATAAGCTTTCGTGATACAAAACAAGAGGCGTACACAGCTCTGTGGAGAGTACTTTTAAAGAATGGAGAGGTTGATGAGGCTTTGTTTGCTGCCGAACAAGGACGAGCACAGGCTTTGACAGACATTTTGAAGTTGCAATTTGGAGTTGATAAAGAACCTTCCTCGGAAGTTGCGACGACGGAAACTATCTCCGCTGTTATGAAATATTTGCCCTTACAAGCAGTTTTCATAGCACTTGAAGGGAACAATATCAGTTTTTGGCTTCTAAGAAGGGGAAGCGGAATAAAGTTTAGGCAAAAGAAAATCGAAAATGGAAGTGTCGATTTACTGATGGAAACTACTTTGGATCAGATTGGCGTGGGGACTGTTGTCCGATGCGAGAATCGCACACTTGACAAGCTACGCAGCGACTTGTTTTGCGGTAGGGAAGCTCTTGCCGAGACCTTTCAGTCTTTGACCCTCTCCGATAGTAACGCTTTGCAGCCTTTGTCTGATGTCTTAATCAGTCCCATTGAAGACTTGCTTCAGGGTGATGACTTAATCTTTGTTCCTGATGGACCATTTTGCTTGGCTCCTTATTCTGCGTTGAGCGACTCTGTCAGGATCCGTACTGTTCCCTCGTTGACCGCTTTAAAACTGATCGCAAGTGCACCTGATGACTTCTACAGTAAGAGTGAAGCTCTTCTTGTGGGCGATCCGTGGTTAAAGGAAGTCACTGACGAAAATGGTGAACCCATTGCCGAACAGTTGCCATGCGCGATAAAAGAAGTGGAGATGATTGGAGAACTTCTGCAGACCGTTCCTCTTACTGGAATAAATGCAACGAAAGCTGAGGTCCTGAAAAGAATGAAGTCAGCAGCTTTAGTTCACATTGCAGCACATGGGGATCCAAAATTTGGAGAAATTGCTTTGACCCCAAATCCTGAACGCACATCCCAGGTTCCCGAAAAGGAAGATTTTATGTTATCAACGAGTGATGTTCGTGCAGTTGGTCTTCGGGCAAGACTGGTTGTTCTGAGCTCTTGTCACAGTGGCCGGGGAGAGGTGAATTCTGAGGGTGTAGTAGGAATAGCAAGAGCTTTTCTGTGTGCTGGTGCCCGGTCTGTTCTGGTGTCACTCTGGGCAATCGATGATGAGGCAACCTTGCTATTCATGAAGAGTTTCTATCGACACTTGGCAGATAGAAAAAGTGCAAGTTTAGCTCTTCACCATGCAATGAAATCTCTTCGGCAGACAGAGAAGTATTCCGCCATTAAATACTGGGCGCCATTTGTGCTAATTGGCGATGATGTCACGTTTGAATTTGGGCTACAACAACTTGAAAAGAATGGTAAGTGCTGTTCGAATATGATTTTAATTACTGAAAAGAAATATGGTGCACAGGTTTCGTGTCGGAAAGTTGTCGAGAGAAAAAGGTAAGTTCTACCCTGGGTACCAGAGGCTTTTTCTCGCTCGCGGCAGACGAGTGGGTCACAATAGAGACATGACCGACACCGGAAACAGCGCAAGAAAAACCTCTGGCACCCAGGGCAGGTAAGTTCCTCATAGAGAAAAGTTTTCAAATCGGTCGTCAATGTAGTTCTTTTACGAACTGCTTTGGCTAAGGACTAAAATAAATATTAATTGCATTCACCGGTTGGCCTTTTATATACCGGATCCGAAATAATTAATGTTCATGAAACAAAAGAACAAAGGGAAAATACTAATACCTAATTAGCAAGGCCTAATCGGAGTGACAATGGTTCTTTTGTCGTCTGCCATTTTAGTCCGGTATATGAAAGTCTACCCCATTCACCGGGTCGGGTACTTTCTTTTCTGTACGCAACTGTTTGAACAGTGCAATGGACTATCACTAATAGGCCTTTTGCAACAAACGATCACAGGTACAAAATCCGCCATGCTGTGGGGCAAGCTTATTATTATTCCCGCACTAGGGCATTAAAACAAAGAGACCTGAACCAGTCAAGCTTGACTTGCCTTTGTTTTAATGTCCCAGTGCGGGAATAATAATGAGCTTGCCCTCCAGCATGGCGGATTTTGTACCATGTGATCGTTTGTTGCGAAAGGCCTATTGCCGGTTACCGCAGTAAATTGAAGTTAGATAGGGAGCTTAAGCACGTGCGTTTTTGAGGCGCGGACAGCAACCTTGAGAAAACATTTCGTGCCATGACATTGGTGTCTCCCAGATTTTTATGCTAATAATCTCTAAAGATACTTAAAAATGTAAATGTGGTTGTGTGAAGATGAGGTAAAAGGGAAAACTGTTCACTTCCGGTTGCTGGCCGTGTCCTGAAAAAGCGCATGCTTAAGCTCCCTATTGAGGGCTTATAGACTACATCATGTCACAGTTATACTCGGTTGAATATGAATTGTTGCAATGAAGTAATCTTTTCTGTGTAAAATCGCTTTCATGGATTAAACGAATTGTCTTAAAGTGATACTATGATCAAAAAATCATTTCCTTTTTTTCTTCAGATTTTTAAAGCTTGTTTGCTTAATGCTTGACTGGCAAAATTTTGAGTTTTATCCAAAGGCTGTTTATTTTAAGTGTAAGTTTTGGATTTCACGATCCGCCATTACTCACGTTCAAAACTGACCGATTGGACCTCAGAGGGTTGGATCTAGGGAAAATGACGTCATTTACTCACTGGCTTAAAATTTCAGCGTGTAAACGCAACTTATTATATATGCAAGACACGAGTTTGAAAATGTGAAAGCCCGAAACTCCTGAGCTGCATACACAACATTGCGTTCTTAAACTAGTGAGTCTTTGGTGTCATTTTCTCCTCGACCCAGCTCTCTCAAGATCTTAAAGTTAGTAATGGCGGACCAACAAATAAGAAAATTCCAGTTAAAATAAACAGGTGTCTCTTTAAAATCAGAACTTAAAACTTGGGTTACTTAGTGTTTAGTTAACATAGTTTTGGAATACAAAGGAAAAGAATTGTTTTTTGGTCGTAGCAGCACTCAAATAATCATTTATCAGACAGAATGTCCTAATCCTAGTCCTTTTTATCTCTTTTTTTTTTCTTACTTTTTTTTTCAGAAATGGCGTCCAAAACTTGAGATAAATACTTCTTGGACTGTAATGCGTCAATATGTCATTTTCCTTACTTCAATTAAATGAGTTATTGTAAGCATTCAAGCATTTAACCTCATCATAAGCGGTAAAGGAATATGGTGAACTTTCCATTTAAGGCCGATACAAAGTTTCCAGGAAGAACCGTTTTTCATTCATACTGGGAACGTTAAATATCAATGCTGTCATTTGTCATGATCATCCTTTTTTTTCTCAAGAAAGCAAAAACTCAAGACAAAGTTGCCAGGTCTTCTCATTTGTCTTTCTTTGAAAAAAAGGTGCGAAAGAGGGTCCATAGACAAAGAAATGGCAAGTTTTTCTGAAGAATCTAAAATGTAGATTTCCTGAGATTTTTTAAGAAGGCCAACGCAAAATTAAAAAAATGGCCGACTACTAGGGCAAATTTCTAAAAGCTAACAAATTAAGAAAGTAGAAATTACCTGATGGCCTAATTACTATACATAGTGGTTTTAAGACTCGAACTTTTCTATTCAAGAAATTGCTAGAGAAAGGTTCCAGAATCAAACAAATAGATACAAAAATTTGGTTTTATCAACGGAGTTGATAATGTAAATTGGCCACCGTACAGAGATTCTAAAAGCTGACGTTTCCAGCGTTAGCCCTTCGTCAGAGCGATTCGCTCAACTCCGTTGATAAAACCAAATTTTTGTATACTACTTTCCCACCGACGCAGCACCACAGTTTCTTTAGAAACTACCCCTTCAAACAAATAGATAGTTTCTCAGAAACGCGGATTTTCTAAGATATTGCCACAGAGGTGCAAGGAAGAATATTTTTAAAAGTGGGCGATTTCTGAGGCAGATTTGCAGAATGTAAAAGACTAGGAAATTAACTTCAGGATTTGAGCGATCTCTTTGGGCAATTTCTTAGAAAAACTTCAAGAAGGTTAAAAACTAGGAAATAATGGTGATGTTTGATCCTAATATTATTTAGCATGCATTGAAAGTTTAAACTGTAGAAATATTTCCTCTTTTAGTCGTAAAACTTTCAATGCAAACTTGTTCGGAGATTTCGATCAATGCATAGATTGATTGGTGCATACTAAGTAGTTAACGCTTAATCCAAACGGTCAGTCTTACAGTAGTGAACAATCTTAGCCAAATACAAGACTCATATAGTCATAGTCTCTTTGTTTTGTAAATAAACATATTTAACCTCAAATGTGGTTTACAAAAGAAAACTCTGAATGACCAGTGCTTTACTTACACAGAATTTCGAGGAGAAGAAATAAGTTGTCCATTTTATTGTCCGTCGATACAATCGTCGCAAATGGCAACTTGAGCGCAGATTGGCTACCGTAACTACAGAGGAAAGTATTACAGGAGTGTTTTCACTCACGTGATCAGTAACCTTGTTTTTCCACCGAAGCAAAAGAAAACATTGGGTACATCAACATGGCCGCCGTGACGTCACGTGAAAACATTCTATATTGATTCGCTTTCGAAACAAGCAGTCAACAGTTTTTCTACCACTTCATGATTTCCTTTGGAAAATGGACTATGGGCGCTTTTCATTTGATGGAAATGACTCGACGTGCAATTGCGTCACTGAGCTAGCTATCTAGCCATCTGGGAGCTGGTCACTGGGGAATTCGTATTATATCCCATAATTCACCTGCCTAAGACTGTCCCTTCACCCGTCACAAATCAACTAGTTTTCCATCCTTCCCATAGCTTGCGTAGCTGGTGGGATGAGTTTATCGCAGGATTGGAGGATTCCATCAATAACTACAAATTCATTGATTCTGTCCACCTCTGTAAATATGTTTTGTTTTCAGTGTCTTGACACTCCAGCTCGTCTTTCCATAATTGGTTATTTCTTTTACAACATAGAAATGATTGACTGGTTTTCGTGTACTAAATTCTAATTCTGCATTTGCCTTTGATTTTTTTCCTTTGTACCAGAAATTGTCATATTTTCAGTCGAAATTGAATCAAGGAAACTCCCAGACGATCGGGGATTTCGCAGTTTACCGACCGTCCTAGTGTTTGCCGACTGATGAAAACCATAAATGGTAGGCATCCCCGATAATCTGGGATGGTCGGGGACGAATCGGAAAAATAGGAAGCGTTTCTATTTTCCCAACATGTCCCAGATTTTTGGGATCGTCGGCGATCATTCTCGTCATATGAAAACACAAATTTGTAGTTTCGAGAACGTCGGCGATGGTTTTAGCTCGTTATCGATCTTCTCAATTGCATGTTTCAATTTTTGGCACACGTTCCATTTTCCGCCGAAGTCAATATCGGGAGAAGCTAGGTCAAGCGTCTGGCAATTTGCCGATATGTGGGCAAAGTCTGGGACGATCGGGAAAATGCTAGCCTCCCACGCGGACACTCTTAGGGCTTCGTCACGCGTTCTTCCCCCATGAGGGGACGAAGCCCTCAGAGTGTCTGCGTGGGAGGCAACCAAAAAACTGGTCATAGATCTTTGCTGATTTTTTTACTACTCCATGAAGGCTCCATTCTCAGCAAAATGGTGATCACTGTGTTCGTACAGGAGAAAATAGCCATTCTTTGACGGATTAAGCTTGACGTCAATGAAAATCCGCCATTTTATCAATGTGCGCGAGCTTGTGCTCACGGCAATGATGCAAGAAGGGTTGCGCAATGTAAAACCAGGAAGTCACCTTAAATACCCACTGTTTAACTGTAATATTGGTGTTTCTAACAGTGCGTATTATGCAATTATCATTCACTTTTAGCTTAACTTCCTTTTTGACGATCGAGAGAAATAAAGAAACTGAAGGTTACTGTACAAGATGCGATCACGGAGTTGAAGTTACCATGCTGGCCCAGTGTCAACTGTTTCTTTGCCGAAACCACAAAGAGGAAAATGCATGAAACCAAGCGCATCGCAGAGGACCATCCCAGTTTAATCAATTAAGTATTTTTTCCAAACAATTTGGCAATCAAAAAGGCAATAATGTTATATTTTTCCCCACCTGAAACACGGAACGTGGCTTTTGTTAACTTTAATCTAAATGCACTGAAACTGTTTCAAACTCAAACACCTAACGTCAAACCTGAAACTCTTGTTTGCGATCTGCGGTAAACTTAGATTTTATAAGAGCTATATTACTTATTGAAGTGAATGGTTATGAACTTACACTTTGAATAATTCAAATATTATCCCATCTTTTTCGACAATTAAGTCATGGTGGTCACGAGAGAAAAAGTTTCACATCCAGTTTTGGATTGACGAACTACAGGTATGCGAAAGTTTTCCACCTGAAATTTCAGGGAGCGAGTAGATATTGCATGGAAGCTCTGTCCATTTGCCAGGAAGGGCATTAAAGACGGTGTGTACAACTACACATTGTATAATTTGTCTGGTCTCTCTTGTGGTCTTCACGAAGGACTGATTACTGCAATTTTGTTACTCTTATCCCCACTAGAGTTATCTTGAATTGCTCAATTTCACTCAAGTATCCAGTGGCGTATCCAGGGGGGTGGCCCTGACCCCCTTCCCCCCTTATTTTTGGACCAAAGCCACCAAAACACCATAAGACACCAAAACTGTGAAAGGGCAAAAACAAAATGTTTGAGAGCGGGGCCCCCAGATCACCGCCAGGTCTGGCTCCGCTGGTATCTATCTTGACGCCCCGCTTCAAATCAATTGTTTGTCCCATAACCATAACTGCTAGTTAACCACCTGCAATTTTCCTTTGGCCTGTCCTCTTTCTGATGCTATCCCTTGACGCAACCCTCCAATAGAAAGCTTAAGCAATGACAACGGCGACAGCAACGTACGAGAACGTCATCTCAAAATACAAATTCGCGTTATTTTAATGGCTTCGTGACTATTTTAACTTTTTTAAAATTTGACAAGGGCGTGGTAGTTCCTCAAAAGTGACATCTGTCTGAATATCACTTAATTTAGGGAAGAAAATGAAAATTTATCCTCAAGTGCTGACGTCCTTCACCAAACCTTAAACTTGGCTTGTTCACGTTGTTGTTTCGCTGACGACGGCAGAGAAATGGTCAAAAGTGATAAAACGCACGTGCAGGGCGTGCAAAGCTATTGTTTTTGTCCACTAAGTATGCAAATTTGTGAAGTTCTTGTTGCCGTCGCCGTTGTCGTTGCTTGAGCTCCCTATGGTACAGGCGTGTATGAAGGGCAGGGGTTTCGAAGGGATCAAACCAGCCTCAAAGTGAAGCCAAAGATGAAATTTGTATTTTTGATGGCCTGTAGTTGAAAGGGGGAAAAGTAAACTCTTGATGTTATGCAGGATTCAAAAGTGCCATCCGGGATAGTATAGCCACTGATTCGTGCACTTGGTCCGATTCGGATGATTACAATCCTCTCACATATTTTAGGACACTCAGCGCAAGCGTTCAATCATCATGATGCAAAGGCTCAAAAATTCAGTACATGAGATGTACCATGAGTGAGAGTAGGCTCTCTTCGCTGGCTGTCGTGCATATATTAAAACTGGCACCTCTTGATCTTGATGGCCAATTGATCTGTCGTTCATAGATGGTGGTCTATGTATTGAGTTCATTTCATTTACTTTTCCTTGGCTAGGAGCGATGTCTCTTCGACCAACAAAGTTGTTGACAGGTAGAGTGAACTGCAACTTTCAGCTGGATTGTTATCAATTTCAGTCACAAATACTACAACTCTCTTACATCGTGAATGCAGTAACAGCAAGTGAGAAAAGATCTTCCCGCTGTATCATCTCTTTTGCACGAGAATTAGCACGCGCTCTCTACTTTCCTGAAGCGTATGATGCGTAGGTAATGGGAAATAAATATATCCCTTGAAAGACTCCGATCAAACTTTAAATAAAGCTGTTTTTTTCAGAACATTCTTGTTGCACATCTTGCCTAGACATTCAGCCTGAACCCGAGATAGCCTGCACACAGGCTTCCCATTTAGGTTATTCCGAGAGTTAGTCCAGTCGATTTGCTCTGAAATAGCGCGTTCAAAGGTTGGCTTTGAACCCTTTTAAATATTTACCGCTAGCTAATCGAACCCTATATTTCTTATTGTCTCGTTGCTTGGGGTCAAGCTACAAATACTTACCTAAACAAAATTGTCATTTTAAAAAAGCGGGTTCTTCGCTTAATGCATTTTTCAGATTACAAATCTCACATTGTTTCTCTTTTTATTAGTTCCCGGATCTTACCAGTGAAATTGCTTTGTTTTAAATTGGTTGCCTCTTTGGTACATGACGTTGCTAATCAGCTTGCTCCACCCAATATTTCCAATCTGTTTATTCGCTCCGAAAAGATTCACCCCTACCCCACCCTCCCAGGGGGCGGGGGAGGGGGGCTCCCATATAAAAAGGGGAGGGAAGCTCGTCGGAAATTTTACATCAAACCCCTAAAGGAGACCAATTTGGGCGTGGCTGAGGCTTTTTTTACCCCTAAAGGAGACCATATTAAAACACAGAGAAACAAATACCGTGACTTTTAATAACGACAAAGACATTATCATGTAATACTTTCACCTACGTGAAACACATACACACTTTTATATTTCGTCGCGCGCAACCCTAAAGGAAACACTTACGGCTACATATCAAGTTGGTTTTTGCCAAGAACACCCTAAGTGAGACCAAATCCGAAATTTACACCCCTAAGCGAAAGAGCATCCTTCCCCTTTCTATATGGGAGTTCCTCTCCCGAAAAATATCCAAAATTTCAAAATCCTTCGAGTGTCGCTTACAACGAATTTGGACACGGCTGGTCAACCGTTCACTTATTCAGTGCTCTCACCGTATCGAGCCTCAAGTGAGGCGTTGACTTGCCGTGTCCAAATTCGTTGTAAGGGGGCCTCGAACGATTTTAAAATTTTGGATATTTTTCGCATTTTCTCAGCAATGAATACTCGGTGGACCTTGAAACTTTGTCAAATACAAGTAATTTTATCGGTGTGGCCATCGACGGAGTTTGAGCGTGACTGATGCCGGAGAAGTCTGATTTTATTGGCGAGATGTAAATATCTTTTTCAGATTGTTATCTAGCGTGCGAACGCAGACGTATTTTTGTCGGTTGAAACGACCGCCGGAAATACGTCTGCGTTCGCAGGCTATTTGTTATCGAGATTCCCATACAAATCCTTATAATTTTTCACCCTCGGAATCCGGGCAGCCTGTGACGGCATCAGCAGGCGTTGCACAGTGTTGTAACATCGTCTGTTTCATGAAACTTTCTCACACTGTTTTGTTTAACTTCCATTACGACACAAGTTTCAGGAAAAGTAAAAGGTAACGGCTGCAACGATGGGGTCGTACTACACCTATTACAGCTAGTAAACCTATACAGCCACTACATGTACTACAGCTAGTACACGTACTACAGCTACTAGACCGACTACACCAACTACAGCTACTACTAGTGCCTTTTGTTTTCTTAAATGTAAGCTGAAAACTTACTTATTTCCTGTAGCTTTTAAAGCGCATCCTGTTTGATATTTACTCTTATTAGTATTACTAATTAAGTTTATTATCATCATTATAAATATTGTATTTTATTAATAGACATGTAACATTAGTTTTACTAATTTGAATTTCATTGTAGTCTCTTAAGTTGTCAAACGCTGTTGATCAGTGAATGTAAATAGCGGTCTAGGAGTTATTATATTATTATTATTATTATTATTATTATTATTATTATTATTATATCAACTGCACTGCTACTACACCTACAATAGTACATGGTAGTACCTCCTACTTTTGGGATAAAATCATGTGTCTCCACCTTGCATACGGTGAGAGCTACTGAAATTTAAACTGACCAATCAGAATTCAGCGAGAGGGAAAAACTGTGCTATCCTTGTGCTATCCGACGTCACGCCAATTGTTTACATTCTGATTGGTTAGATCGGTGGACATTCGCTCAGCCTTTTGTTGTGACTCTCTTGACCGTCGCTTCGTTGAACATGACTCATATTTGCCAATCCACTTTATCCAGTTTATGAATTGGTCTAGCATGTGATTAACAACCAGGATCGCTTTTGAACTTTATTCTGTAGAAGAAGAAGACGTTGCTGAGTGAACATTTTTACGACGAAATCCCTTGGTTTGTACTGTTCAGCACTTTGATGTCCGATAACTGATCAATCACATTTGGTCTTCTCATGAAGTTTTTTCATCTCTTGTTTGTGTCCATCATGATCGAACTTCAGGTGAAGCGCTATGCTGCTTTATGCCAACTTCGGTGGCTTGTGATGAGCTTGCCTGCTGCCCAAATTGTTGTTGTATTTGGGCAAGATTGGTCTTGGGTTGGAACTTAATAGTGAGGGGAACAATTTTTCGTTCATCTGCTGTGCCAGACAACAAACAATCCTGTCGGGTGTTCCATTTGCTTGGTGAGTCTTGCACGACCA
>BLFO01004594.1:62855-65355 GCA_014634245.1 Montipora cactus | reverse complement strand
CACGGAATTAAAATTAAGGAAGTGACTCGAAAAGCCAACAATATAACACAAGGATGCTTATGATTCTACATATTCTTATTACTATTGAATTTAGTTGTACACTACTGTTGCATGAATGGCTTTTTTTGTATGCGTCTGAGAAAAGTAAATACCATCATGTTTTCCCACCATTTCTATTTGCAGACAGGCAATTAAATTATTTGTTGCCCTACCTCATAAGATGCCTGTGGATGGTGGCTGTAAAAATCGACTATGATTAACACAGCAAAAAGGGGAGCGGTGTTCATTGCAAAGAATTATACATTGCTAATTTGCAAGGCCAATCTGTTAGCTCGTGAAGGCCGACTAATAGGAATCCCTTGAAACATAAAGGGATGCTACATCCTTCAGTGACCTAACAAATTGTGTTGTTTTGTTAACACTGAATTTCTTTCAAGTTGAAGCGAAATTGCCACTGATGTTGGCTTGCAAACACTTTGTCCTCTGTGGAGCCCCCTCTTTCATTATAAGGCTAGCGGTGGAGAAAGAATGCCAAGTGAGCCGATCGCTAGGTCTAAGGCGTGTTAACAACCTTCACTGATGCATTTATGGATACATATATTAAATAAATATACTGTATGAGAGACTTGCGATCGCAGTAAGAAGTTGCCAGCTGCTAATGTTTTGATGCAGCACTATCTGAAAGCCATTTCCTGCCCAGTGATTGATGACTGTCACACTTTCTTAGGAATTAAAAAGATGTTAAGGGATACCCCTTTTCAGAGATTCCCCCTTTTAGAGAATCCCAGTTTTAATAATTCCCCCTTTTAGAGATTCCCCATTTTAGAACTTTCCCCTTTTAGAGATTCCTCCTTTTAGAGATTCACCTTTTAGAGATTCCCCATTTTAGGGACTCCCCCTTTTTAGAGATTCCCTCTTTTAGTCATTCCCCTTTTTAGAGATTCCCTCTTTTAGTCATTCCCCTTTTTAGAGATTCCCCATTGTAGTAATTCCCCCTTGTAGAGATTCCCTATTTGAGTAATTCCCCCTTTTAGAGATTCCCCATTTTGGAGATTCCCTATTTTAGTAATTCCCCCTTTTAGAGATTCCCCATTTTAGTAATTCCCCCTTTTAGAGATTCCCTATTTTAGTTATTTCCCCTTTTAGAGATTCCCATTTTACTAAATCCCCCTTTTAGAGATTCCCCATTTTAGAGATTCCCTCTTTTAGAGATTCCCTCTTTTAGAGATTCCCCCTTTTAGAGATACCCTATTTTAGTAATTGCCCCTTTTGGAGATTCCTTATTTTAGAGATTCCCTATTTTAGTAATTCCCCCTTTCAGAGATTCCCTCTTTTAGAGATTCCCCACTTTGTAATTCCTCCTTTAAGAGATTCCCCATTTTTAAATTAGTAATTCCCCATTTTACTCTTGATTCCCCATTTTTGTAATTCCCCCTCTTAGAGATTCCCTACTTTAGTAATTCCTCCTAGATTCCCCATTTCAGAACTTCCCCTTTTTAGAGATTCCTCCTTTTAGAGATTCCTATTTTAGAGACTCTCCGTTTAAGAGATTTTGCATTTTAGAGATTTCCCCATTTTAGAGATTCCTCCTTTTAGAGATTCCGTTTTCCATTTCCCGTTCCCTGTTCCCATTGCCGCATTCCCCATTCTCTGTTTTACAACTAGCCGTTGGTATTCCTTTTACCGGGTATGATTATTTTGTATTGTTTTCTGTATTGCTTACACTTAATTTATTTGCGGCCGGATTCATTATTCAGACAAGGAACATTGCAAAGTGATTTAAGAATTAAGCGAGACTTAATGTAAGGTAAAATCTTGATTGGAATTCTGCTGAGTTAAAACACTTGCCTTGATGGATTACATGAGATAGCAAGTGCATGCGTTAACGTGGGTTGTGTCTGTATAGCAGCCACAAAGGTTAATCAAAACTGATTAGTAAATACTGTATCTTCTGAGTTCGGTGTAAGTAATTTATTTAACTACATCAAATCACTATTACAGAGTTCTTGCCAATGATTGGCGAAGCTGTCGCTTGACATCACACGAAAAAGCATCTGTTTGGAAAAACAGTGGTAAGTCGGCCATCATTACTTAAATTCTTGTAATTATGGAGATGGCTCATGCAATGAAAACAATCTCTAATTACGTATAACTTGTGTTGTGTTATGTTATCTGTACGTTACGGTGAAAAAGATTACTGCCATTGTTCATGTAGAAGACACGTCTTTCCATGCACTCGTGATCCATATATGATTCAAATTTGGATGAACGAAGAATTCAAAGTTCACTTCACTCTTAAGTGCTCAGGGTTAAGCTAATTGAGGCGAATGTAGATTGGGTTATGAATAGTGTGTGCTGCTACAATAGTGACCCGGTATTGTATTACAATATGAGCATGTAGCTTCCAACTTAGGATTTGATCTGAGATAACTCAACTGCATTTTATCCTGTAAATGCGTGCCTTAAGCTGTTTAATTTTGAGGGCTTGTATTGGAAATGG
>BLFO01004594.1:16566-26566 GCA_014634245.1 Montipora cactus | reverse complement strand
AGTAATTCCCCCTTTTAGCGATTCCCCGTTTCCCATTCCCCGTTCCCCGTTCCCATTGCCGCATTCCCCATTCCTTGTTTTACAAATAGCCGTTGGTATTCCTTTTACCGGGTATGTTTATTTTGTAAAGTCAGTTGTGAGTGACGCAGGCACGCAAACAATCTTCCTGTATTGCTTACACTTAATTTATTTACGGCCGGATTCATTATTCAGACAAGAAACATTGCAAAGTGATTTAAGAATTAAGCGAGACTTAATGTAAGGTAAAATCTTGATTGGAATTCTGCTGAGTTAAAACACTTGCCTTGATGGATTACATGAGATAGCAAGTGCATGCGTTAACGTGGGTTGTGTCTGTATAGCAGCCACAAAGGTTAATCAAAACTGATTAGTAAATACTGTATCTTCTGAGTTCGGTGCAAGTAATTTATTAAACTGCATCAAATCACTATTACAGAGTTCTTGGCAACGATTGGCGAAGCTGTCGCTTGACACGAAAAAGCATCTGTTTGGAAAAACAGTGGTAAGTCGCTCATCATAACTTAAATTCTTGTAATTTTGTAGATGACTCATGCAATGAAAACAAGCTCTAATTACGTATAACTTGTGTTGTGTTATGTTATCTCTAAGTTACGGTGAAAAAGATCACTGCCATTGTTCATGAAGAAGACACGTCTTTCCATGCACTCGTGATCCATATATGATTCAAATTTCCCTTTTAGATGAACGAAGAATTCAAAGTTCACTTCACTTTCAAGTGCTCAGGGTTAAGCTAATTGTGGCGAATGTAGATTGGCTTATGAATAGTGTGTGCTGCTACAATAGTGACTCGGTATTGTATTACAATATGAGCATGTAGCTTCCAACATTAGATTTGATCTGAGATAACTCAACTGCATTTTATCCTGTAAATGCGTGCCTTTAGCTGTTTAATTTTGAGGGCTTGTATTGGAAATGGAATCCTTGTTTTTTTAAATATTTTTTTTATGCTTCTACAGCGTACACAAGCTACAACAAGTTGCAAGAATAGTATCGGTGTTGCTAGCGAGACAAAAAATGTGTTGAAAACTTAAACAGTCAACATTGAAAGGGGGAGAGGGGAGTGGGAAAGGGTATTGGAAGCTGGAAAAGGTTTTTTTTTAATGAAAGTGTCTCAACAATTTTGCAACTTGTTGTAGCAACTGCATAACTTATGTCGGTATTCCTTTCACTGGGTATACCACAGTCAATCATTTGTGAGTGATGCTAGTAATTCATGCTAGCCCACCTTTGTACTGGGTAAGTACATGCCCAAGGAAACAGGTGTTATGTCCAAGCTTCAAACTTCGTCCATGTAAAGGCTGAACCTTTTTTCTCAAAATTCAAATAACAAATGGAGGGTGCGCCTTATCTACGTAAACACCTGAGAGGTTAAATTTCTCAAGATGTCACTGAATAAATATACAACAAACTGAAAGGATGTTGTTGCTGATCATTGCCTTTTTCATGAGTGGTGGCTCCTGAAGGAGCCGCTCATGGCGTTCATTTGCGATTCTTGTTCTCCAGAATTCTTTCAAGCGATTCATTCTCTTTACTCGAACAAGTGAACATCAACCTACTTGAAATCTGACAGATACCTTTCCGCCACGTGCGAGAAAATACCAAGATATTCGTGAGTAGTCGCGAGCCAAATGTCCGACCGATTCATTGTGACGCCCAGACTCCTCTTCACATTTCACATAGTTATCTAAGCTGTCCCTGATAAGAGGCAAACCATGAGATTGAGCTTGTACCACAGAGTGTGAATCTCCTCGGGATGGCTTAGAAGCCTCAGGAGTTCCTTTCTTGCTTTCAATGATCAAGAAATTTCTTAATTCTTTGTTGGCAGTCACGTGATAAGACGGCCATGTTGGTGCCAAAACAATAGAGAAATGTACAAGGAAAGGTTACGTTTATACAAACGTTGGCCGTGTAGCACTTATATTTTAAACAGAATTAACTGAAGAGAGTGTAGTGTAACGTAAAGGGCTAGATTTCTATCCCATATGAACCATGTGAGCGTTAGCCCTACTAATGGAACTGGGCCCACACAAGGAGCTCGAGTTTTGCCTAGTAATAGTTTGCATATTAATAGAGTCAAATTTTCGCTATTGTTCTTTCCACCAACATGGCCGCCGTGACGTCAGATGCAATCAAAAGGTAAAGACTTGTTTCCATATCTCAAAGTGCACTTGGACGACTTGAGTATTCGAGAGCCTTTCGAAGTGATATAAAAACTGATATTGAAAAAAATCGCATTCAGAAAGCATCTTTAAGTTTTATTATAATAAACTCACGCGATAAAGGTATGACAAGACAGTGAAATTCGCCATATAAAGACTTAACTGATATGAAAGCTCATAACAACCACCGTGTCAGTGTTTTGAAACCATAATTGTTTGTCCTTGTTTGTTTACTAGTAGAGTTTCATAGGAACTTCAAAATTTGTTTTCTTATATATATATATTTTTTCAAAATTCAAGCTTCCAAACTGGGGGTCCTGCTTATACTTGGACTTTTAGGTATTAGCACACAAAAAAAAAATAATAAGCTGGGCCTTAATACTATGCATGTGACGTTTTATCGGTGTCTTGACAGGCTGTTAAGCTCATTAATTATTAATGAGTTGTTAAAGTTAAAGTCAGCAGTAGACTTGCAACCATTGTGGCGTGAGTACGATGCTGTAGCAAGAATCCCCTTTCAGGAAGGGGTTCCTTTCCACTAACTGAAAAAATAATCTCTAGTAAAGTGGGCAACTGGGGGGAATATTCTGTGTGTGGATGGTGAGTTGCGGTAAAGCCTTAAGAAACTGCTGTGGAGGCAGAAAGGGGTAGTTCGAGGAAACTAAAGAAATCCCATGATGCAAAACGAAACACTGGTTCCATGAGGCAAACCCAAACAATCCGAGAGTAAAGAAAAGCTGACTGTGATACCATCAGGATCATAAAAATGGCTGAGAATTTTCAGGGATAGAGCGCAACGGAGCAAGGGGGGTTCTAGTCCGGTTGCTAGATCTCTACCCGATCCCCTCGTGCCGATTTAAGAAAGGAAGAAGAGAGAAAAATTATACTAAATCCATGGACACAAAGAGATGCGACCAAATATTTTTTTATCCCTACTACTTGAATAAGTTTGTTGCCTGTTTTTGAATTTCAAGGTTTAATTTCACACAGAGTTTGTTTTATTTATTAACCTTATCTTGAGGTCTCTTTCTCATTTTACAGACTAACCTAAAATATTTTTTCATGAAATTGATTGCTTAATGTGGTAGTATTATTTATTAAATTACCATAACTGAAAACTGCACAAAGATGCCTTTGCATAAGGACCATAACTAAAACAATTTCTTTACCGCTGAGGGCACATAGGGAGCCATTTTCGCCTTCAACCACCCATTTGCCTTTTTTCTCGAGAAGCACAATTCCATTCTGCTTTCAGTATTTCCGGAATTCAGTTTAGGTGAATTGAGGTCCATTGTCTGACTTCAATGTTAAGGGAAGACCATGGTGGCTAAAAGTATATTCTACATTGTCAATTACTTTCTTACTGATGGTTGATGTCATGACCGCATACTCATAATAACGGCTGTAGTAGTCAACAATGACCATATTGGAGTGGTCACGAAGGACCTACGACCAGATCTTGCCAAGGGCATTATTCTGGCAATGCTCCTGGCTTCAATGGCTTTGGCGGATTTGGAGGAGCAACCAGCTGACACTTATAGCAGGATTTGCAGAATTTTGCTGCTGCCTTATCCGATACAAGGCCACCGTACTTTGCTTCTCAGATTTAGATTTGTTCTGACAATGCCTTGCTTGGTAGCACAGTGCGGGTACATCTTTGGACTAGTTGCCCAATCACACACATTTCACCAACAGCTGCTGCATAAGCCTTGCATTCCTCTAATCGACCAGTTTTGATTGCCTTTCTCAGATCTTTCAACTCTTCATCTACTTCAGATGTTCCTCAACTTCTGGTGTGATGATAGCCTCCCACGCAGACGTGATTAGGGCTTCGTCATACGTTCCTCCCCTACTAACATCTGCTGCTGGCCGTTGAACGGAGGAGGTTTTTCCTTTCAGCAGACGTTCGTGGGAGAACGGAAGTTGCGAAGATTAGTTCTACAGAGTTAAAGGTGAAAATCATTCTGCAAATCTAGTAAAAAACACATAGACGTCTTTTTAAATGAAAAATTATGAATAAAACCTTGATGGTGGAAGAGGATGTTCATAAGAATACATAAAGTTACCCAGTTCTTGTAATCTAATATCCGAAAATTTGATAGTTCTAATTCTTTGAAGATTGGGTATGAGTAATTGATTTAGGAACTATTTTGACTGTACTTTTTGCAAAGAAACAAGACTACAAAGATTGGATTTGTAAATGCACAATAATACAATAATGACTATTAGGATAAACTAAACAGTAGAACAGAGTTCTCAAACAAAATTTAGAAAAACAACTGTACCTGAAATTAAATGCTATAGATTCAGAGATTTTGTTAGCCAATTGAGAAATACAGAGTTTCCCAAGAAAGATGTTAGTCAAGCACATCCCCAAGAAAGACCGTTCTACGATCTGTTCAATTCTTTAATAATTTTAGCAGATTTGCATTGAAAGATGACGTCTTTTTCTCTCGAGGCTTAAATAGAATAAAGAATTAGTTTTCCGCAAGTTTAGTGTAAGTTTCTTTTCCTTGAACTAGGTAACCAAATAATTAGACGTAAGAGACTAGCATCGTCATATCAGCAGTTGCAAATAAAATCAGGTCTGGTATTTTGAATACATCACTGAAGTCATGAACATAGGTTAAGAAAAATAAGGGAACGAGAATGGATCCTTCCGGAGCACGGGTGCATATATCAATGGACGTTAAACCAAACAAATTTCGCCGACGTAATGGACACCTTAGTATTCACGTTTATGAAGCAGAATTTTTTCTATCCACCGTAACAAAGGCCTTAGAATATAAATGGCATGTTCACAGCCATCAAGGGCAAGATGATTTCTTGTACATGTCAGTCGGTAGTAAAGAGGTAGTAATACGCAATGTAGTGAAAACATAAACTTGGTGTAATGTATACTGTGATGATGTGGTGTAATTAATTTAAGTTGGTTACAACACGGTTATAGATAATTACTTCCTAGACCAACGTTTAAAATCCAGGGAACATTAGAGCAGTCTGTATGTCATAAAAAGTGATTGACAATCAGCTTTAAACAGTGGTATCACGCGAGCTATTTTGATTTGATCAGGACAATATGATGACAAAAAGACAACAGTATTGCTTTGGCTGAGTTACGTCTGATATGGGACAAATTTATGCCATTTAAATACGTCTATTTTGTGCGGTCAATTCTGTCTTTAAAAATTCAGTTTAAATCAGACAAAGGGCAGTTTAATTCAGACAGAGAAGTAAAGAGTTTCAGGTCAACAGCAGAAAATTGTCTTTGTTAGACAGGCGGTCTCTTTAGTGTTGGTTTGGCTACGTACCTGCAGCATTTGTGGTCAGTGCATTGAATTTCTCATGCTTTCTTTCAAGGAGCGCCCTCGCTTTCAAAGACGACCTTCCTTGTTCTCAAGAGTTCTTGCAATCAAGAATGGCAGACAAAAAGATGAACGTTTTCGAGGAGCATATACAAGAGCTTAGCGTTGCCAGAAAAGAGGGAAACAGAAAAGGGGAGGGTATTGCATATTTCAATCTGGGCAAATATTATTATGGCTTCGCTTATTTTGAACAGGCTAAGAGGGATTACAGGGAAGCATTAAGGATTTTTAAGGAAATAGGTCTCATTGCTGGAGAGGTAAAAGCCTGTGGCAATCTCGGCATCGCTTATTACAGTCTGGGCAATTTTAAAAAGGCCAGAAAGTACCTCAAGCAACATCTTAGCATTGCAAAAAAAGTAGGGGATCGGGACCAGGAGGGCAGTGCAAATGGAATTCTCGGCTGTACTTATGAAAGTGAGGGCAATTTTAAGCGAGCCATAGAGTATCACGAAAAAGGTCTTAGCATTGCAAAAGAAGTAGGGGATAGGACCGGGGAAGGCTTGGCCAATCGTATCCTCGGCAACGCTTATGGCAGTCTGGGTAATTTTAAGCGAGCCATAGAGTATCATGAACAACATCTTAGCATTGCAAAAGAAGTAGGGGATAGGGCCGGCGAGGGCAGTGCCAATGGTAATCTTGGCAACGCCTATCACAGTCTGGGCAATTTTAAGCGAGCCATAGAGTATCATGAACAACATCTTAGCATTGCAAAGGAAGTAGGGGATAGGGCCGGCGAGGGCAGTGCCAATGGTAATTTTGGCAACGCCTATCACAGTCTGGGCAATATTAAGCGAGCCATAGAGTATCATGAACAACATCTTAGAATTGCAAAGGAAGTAGAAGATAGGGCCGGGGAGGGCAATGCCAATGGTAATCTCGGCAACGCTTATCTCAGTCTGGGCAATTTCAAGCGAGCCATAGAGTATTACGAACAACATCTTAGCGTTGCAATGGAAGTAGGGAATAGGGCTGGGGAGGGCAAGGCCAGTGGTAATCTCGGCAACGCTTATCTCAGGTTGGGCAGTTTTAAGCGAGCCAAAGAGTATCACAAACGACATCTTAGCATTGCAAAGGAAGTAGGAGATAAAGCCGGGGAGGGCAAGGCCAATGGTAATCTCGGCAACGCTTATCTCAGTCTGGGCAATTTTAAGCGAGCCATAGAGTATTTCGAACAACATCTTAGCATTGCAATGGAAGTAGGGGACAGGGCCGCGGAGGGAGGAGCCAAAGGTAATCTCGGCAACGCTTATTTCAGGCTGGGCAGTTTTAAGCTAGCCATAGAATATTACGAACAATTTCTTAGCATTGCAATAGAAGTAGGGGATAGGGCCGGGGAGGGCAAGGCCAATGGTAATCTCGGCAACGCTTATCACAGTCTGTGCAATTTTAAGCGAGCCATAGAGTATGACGAACAACATCTTAGCATTGCAATGGAAGTAGGGGATAGGGCCGGAGAGGGCAATGCCAATGGTAATCTCGGCAATGCTTATTTCAGTATGGGCAATTTTAAGCGAGCCATAGAGTATTACGAACAACATCTTAGGGTTGCAATGGAAGTAGGGGATAGGGCCGGGGAGGGAGGAGCCAATGGTAATCTCGGCAACGCTTATTTCAGGCTTGGCAGTTTTAAGCGAGCGATAGAGTATCACGAACAACGTCTTAGCATTGCAAAGGAAGTAGGGGATAGGGCCGGGGAGGGCACTGCCAATGGTAATCTCGGCAACGCTTATCACAGTCTGGGCAATTTTAAGCGAGCCATAGAGTATCACGAACAACATCTTAGCATTGCAATGGAAGTAGGGGATAGGGCGGGGGAGGGCAATGCCAATGGTAATCTCGGATACGCTTATCTCAGTCTGGGCAATGTTAAGCGAGCCATAGAGTATTGCGAACAACGTCTTAGCATTGCAAAAGAAGTAGGGAATAGGGCCGGGGAGGGAAGGGCCAATGGTTATCTCGGCAACGCTTATCTCAGTCTGGGCAATTTTAAGCGAGCCTTAGAGTATCACGAACAACATCTCAGCATTGCAAAAGACATAGGGGATAGGCACCTGGAGGGATTGGCCATTGGCAATCTCGCCATCGCTTATGACAGAATGGGTGAGCTTGAAAATGCTCTTCTCCTTTTCGAACATTATCTTACTATTTGCAAGGAAACGGAGGATCCAGTAGGACAGGGAATCGGTTGCTATTGGCTTGGTCATGTTCATGAATATTTAGGCTCGTTGTGCAAAGCCCTTAATTTTTATCGTCTAAGCATAAAACATTTGGATGAAACAAGGCGTGTTCTTCAATCAGAAGATGCATGGAAAATAAGTTTTCGTGACACAAAACAGTTTGCGTACACAGCTCTGTGGAGAGCACTTTTAAAGAATGGAGAGGTTGATGAGGCTTTGTTTGCTGCTGAACAAGGACGAGCACAAGCTTTGACAGACATTTTGAAGACGAAATTTGGCGTTGATGAAGAACCTTCCCGGGCAGTTGCTACAAAGGAAACTACCTCCGCTGTAATAAAATATTTGCCTTTACAAACAGTTTTCATAGCACTTGCAGGGAACACTATCAGTTTTTGGCATCTGAGAAGAGGAAGCGGAATAAACTATAGGGAAAAGGAAATCGAAAATGGAAGTGCTGACTCACTGATAAAGACTACTTTGGAACAGATTGGCGCAGGGGCTGTTGTCCAATGCGAGAATCGCTCGGTGCAAAGACATCGCAGCGACTTCTCTTGTAGTGGAGAAGCTGTTGAGGAATCCTTTCAGTCTTTGAGCGTGTCCGACAACCCCTTGCAGTCTTTGTATGATTTCTTAATCAGTCCCGTTGCAGACTTGCTCCAGGGTGATGATTTGATCTTTGTTCCTGATGGACCATTTTGCTTGGCTCCTTATTCTGCGTTGAGTGACTTTGTCAGGATCCGTACTTTCCCCTCGCTGACCGCCTTAAAAGTGATCTCTAGTGCACTTGACGACTTCAACAGTAAGAGTGAAGCACTGCTTGTGGGCGATCCGTGCTTGAAGGAAATCACTTGGGGCACCGGTGAACCCATGTTTAAACAGTTGCCGTGCGCAAAGAAAGAGGTGGAGATGATTGGAGAACTTCTGCAGACCGTGCCTCTCACTGGCAAAAACGCAACGAAAGCCGAGGTGCTGAAAAAACTAAATTCCGTTGCTTTAATCCACATTGCTGCTCATGGAGATGAGTATTTTGGAGAAATCGTTTTGACTCCAAATCCCGACCGCACATCACAGATCCCCAAAGAGGAAGATTACATGTTAACAATGAGCGATGTTCAAGCAGTTCGTCTTCAGGCAAAGCTGGTTGTACTGAGTTGCTGTCATAGTGGCCGGGGAGAGGTAAAATCTGAGGGTGTGGTTGGAATAGCCAGAGCTTTCCTGTATGCTGGTGCCCGGTCTGTTCTGGTGTCACTCTGGGCAATTGATGATGAGGCGACCATGCTGTTCATGAAATGCTTCTACCGACACTTGGCAGATAACAAAAGGGCAAGTTTAGCTCTTCACCATGCTATGAAATCTCTTCGGGAGACGGAGAGGTATTCCGCCATTAAATTCTGGGCGCCGTTTGTTCTAATTGGCAATGATGTCTCGTTTGAATTTGGGCCACAAGAACTCGAAAAGAATGGTAAGTGCTGTTCGAATATAATTTTACTTACTGAAAAGAAATATTTTTACCACAATTGCTTGTAATCTCGCAACCTGATCGGCTAATTTGCCCGCGTTGTCGATGAGAGTCTAGACAACTCTATACGCGTCATGCTCGCGCCATTTTGTCACGCAATGTAATAGCCAATCAGGAACGTCCATATTCGGAAATATACCAATCATATTGCGAAAAAGTTATAGACAACGCTTGCTCTGTCTTTGAGTCACGATTTTGGTCACGCTCTGAAATAGAAACTTTCTTTGGCGTTGAAAGTGGTTCAACGTTGTCTGTACTCTTATTGACAACGATATTCTTCATCACAGTGGTCAAAATTTGTTTTGGACTCACTCAGAACGAAATTATTGCTAATCACCATTTAACCCGCTATTTCTTTGTTTTTCTTTCTTCCTTTTTTTTCCAGAAACGTCGTCCGAAAGTTGAGAAAACTACTTCTTGGAATCTGATGCGTCAACATGTCATTTTCGTTACTTAAAAATATACCAGTTATTGAGAAGCATTCAAAGCATTCAAACCTCATAACCAGTGAAGGAAGACAAAAGATATGCAAATGTTGTTTTAAAGTGTGTTTTTAGACTTGTTTTACTGGTGACAGTTATTCATCTTAAGGCCCTCATGCGAATTTTCATTTAAGGCAAAGACAGAGTTTCGAGGAAGAGCCATTTTTCATTCGTAGAAAGAACACCAAATGTCAATGGTTCCTTCTTCTTCTTCTTGTTTTTTTTTTTTTTTTTTTTTTTTTTTTTTTTTTTTTTT
>BLFO01004593.1:40457-53083 GCA_014634245.1 Montipora cactus | reverse complement strand
ATTTTGAACAGGAAATTTGCGGGAAAACAGAGCACTTATATCGATAATTTTTATTGGTTAAACGGAAAGATCTGGTCAGTCAATCGTTTATATGGCTGTGATAACAAACAGAACTTTGTTTTGTTCAGAGATGAAGAAATGCATCAACAAACAATGAAACTAGTTTGAAAAAATCAAATTTTTTTAACTTGGGGATACAATTTGAGCCTCCAATGGAGCAAAGTCTCCAGAGTCGTTTTTATCCGGGAGATTTGATGACCCGTACGGGAGACCGGGAGATTCGTTCCGTATCCGGGACACTCCCGGATAATGCGGGAGAGTTGGCATGTATGCTATTGTTCAGTGCATCAACATGGCCGCCAACGATCTCATCATGTATATTAAAAGGGCTCATCCTCTATGTAGGAAATTGTTTTTAAACCTTCACGCCGTTCAAGTGGTAAAGCATCAGTTAAAGCAAGAAGTCTAAAAGCATCAAGTGGCGAAATGTTTAGCTCCCTCAGCCTGTGATTATTTTTAACAATAAGTTCATTGTTATCGGAGATTAGATCTCCATTCCCTTCTCTGCCAGTGTTTTGAAATAGACAGATTTGCCTCCCAGACCAGAGTTGCCTGTTTGCCTCTTAGGTTGCCTCCAATACAATTTCTCGCGCATGCTCAGACGTTTGACCGCGGTGTGGGACGGGACATTTGACTTTGACCAAAGGAAATCTGGTATCAATTCAAACGCGGTTACCAAGTCTGTCCCTCAGTCACGCTCCCGTTGAAGAAAGGTATGAGGTTTTCATTGTTTCCGTCGCCATAATCCGATTCTTTTAACTGCCATCGAAGCAGATATTGTCTATGAGATAGTTTTGATCCTTAAGTCCCCATCTGATTCAAATTCCACCACCAGGTTAAAGTATTTTACGGGTCACTGATACGACCTGTTTCGACGTACTGAACATATACGGCAGGTACAAAACGCAGGTCACAGGGCATTGTTTTACTTATAAAGAAAGTATCCTAAACATTCATAAAAGCTAAGCTTAGGCCTAAAAACTTTTCTTTAGGCCTAATTAGGCCTAAAATTAGCTTTTATGAATGTTTAGAATACTTTTCTTTAAGCCTAATTAGGCCCAATAGTAGGCCTAAAAAGGCCTAATTACGCCTAATTAGGCCTAAGGTTAGCTTTTATGAATGTTTAGGATACCTTCTTTATAGGTTAAATAATGACCTGTGCCCTGTGACCTGCGTTTTGTACCTGCCGTGAACATATATATCATGAATTCGAATATACCCAGTTTCGAATGTTCTTTTATTTGTTTTATAGTATAATTTATAGTATTGTTTGTTTAGATTCTTTGCTCTAGGGTGGGGCTTTTTTGACACATTTGATTGACGTTAGTTTCCCACCCTGGGGAATTTGATAAAACTGTCAAATCCCTGCGCCTTGCCCGCATCCTCCCACCCCCCCCGGGGGATTTACATTGATAGGTGCATTATCAGTCACTCTAACAAAGACCAGAGAACCATTAAACCAAGGAAACGTTTGACCGAATCCTCAGAATGGATAGACTTTTGAGAGGTTTAAGAGTGCATGTCCACAAAAATGGAACAAAAGTTGGCCACAGGTCAAAATTCGATTTTGCTCACATTTTGTCCATATGTAGCCTATTATGTCTCTAAAGCACTGCATAGTTTTTCAAGTCATGGACATCTTTATTTTCGAGAAAATTCAAATGTAAGAGTTTGTGCTGAAATCACCATTTTTTCCACAGAAATTAACACTTACTTTGCCGTCAAATTTCGCTACGAAAACCAGTTCGTATCAGCCCAAAGCCTCCTGAAAGCTCTTCTGTGGTATCTTGACATCCAGTTTATGTGACCTTTTGGCAATTTGAACTGGGTTTTGCATTTTTACGATTATAGTAATGACCCATGATCAGGTTGTTATAAGCCTATTCACTTGCAAATTCCTAGTGGTTCAAAGAAAAACATTAAAAACTCAAAATATCAAAAACCAAAATTTGATTTGCTTTGTGTTAAATTGTTGATTTCTGTTTAAAGTGTCCCCAATTAGTGCTCCAGCTAAACCTCATTCTTTTTTTAATTTTGAAATTGGCTGTTTTGGCATTTCGGGCTTCTTTTTCAGACTCAAACTCCTGCTTTCCAGATGTAAAAAGCGTCATCTTCTCTTTGATCCAGCTATTTGCAACCCTTTGGTCAACTTTCAAGGTGAGCAATAAATAATGACTTTATTTATTTTACTTTCACGAGGCTAACATATCTACTGGCCTTCAATCCGATCAAATTTGAATTTAGAGATGCTTGTTTTTGAGGAGAGGGGAAAACTGAAGAAAAGCCTCTCAGAGTTAGAGTAAAGAACCAACAACAAACTTTACTCACATATGGCCACGAGTGTGGAATCGAACCTGGGCCACATTGGTGGGGATGAATGCAATCACCACGACATCATCCCTGCGCATTTAATCATAAGGCCTTCAATTACATGTACCATACCTTAACAACAAACGAGTCCTGCATCTAAATTGCTTTTCAGTTTTGAAAATCGTCAGAGCGAATATAAACTTTGAAAACTTGCCCTCGCGGGTATTGTATTATTGCCACACTCCTATACCATAGCAGCTCTCTATAAAATGTTTTGATGAAACTAACACAATCCCATTTTAACCCTTAACATACCAGCTACGCACATGTGCGTCAAAGGCTCTGACTTGTGAATGTGGGCAGATCACACAGCATCACCCTAAGTAACACCCTGGGTGCAGTCCCCAATTCTGTGGCTGTCTTTATATAGCTGGCAGTTTCAACGTCATTCTCAGACTTTACGTATCCTTTCACATATCCTTTCTGATTGTTGGCACTTTGGTCACATGATCCTTTTCCACCATATCAGTCTGACAAAATAGACTGTCAATTCTACCTCATATCTTTTGAATTGGCCTGTGGAACCCTGCACCTTGTTGCTCCACCTCTTGTTCAGCTTATTCCAAAAGCCGCCCGATGATGAGGAGAGATTGTCATTGACTTATGTCAAACAATGCTGCCCGAAGAAAGAATGAGATTGATTCATTCTGAGGCCCTGAAAAGCTCGCATTTTTAGACACTATGCTTTTCAGTTGACCAAAGAGTACCCAATGCTGAGCGGAATTGAGGAGAAAATGATGTGAATAACTATTTCTATTAGCAATGCAGTGAGTGCATGTAAATCCACTTTTTTACGTCTGAAAAAAAGGAGTGACAGTCTGAAAAGAAGCCCAAAGTGCCAAAATAGGCATGTACTGGTAGGGTTTTTCGACACTTTTTCTGTTGATGGTTACTTAAGTCAGAGCAACTATGTTAAAAAACAAAGCTCCTTTCAAGTTAACAGTTTTCAACCGAAAAATTAACTTCCATCTTGGAAATTTGAAAAAAAGAAGAGTTTTTAATGTTTTTCTCTATCACGAGTCCCGCTGAATTCTTACAACTATCTGATCACTGATCAGTACTGTAATCATGAAAAAGAAGTAGTCTGACCCCTTTACCGCTCTCAATCTAGAGTTCAAGGCTGCATTAGTATATAATTTTAAGAAAATGGTGATGACACCCTTCCTTCAACCCTGTAAGGTTCAAAGAAGATCTCAAGTCAACTTTATCTCATCTAACTAGAGAAAATAAGACCATGCGTCTTCATAATGGATGATTTTAGTACTAACCTGTTAAATTGTGAAAGTCATCCAGAATCTAATGATTTCTTATTAATTTTATGCTTAACTCTTACTTTCTTCTCCTGTATATTTTACAACTGACACATATTACTGAAAGATCAGCAAACCTCATTGATAATATATTTGCAAATACTTATGCTGTGAATGCCTTCAGTGGTAACCTAGTCTCAAAAATCTCAGCTCATTTTCCTCAATTCCTGATTGTAGATAATTTTAAAGTAAACTACAAAGTTTTATATTATTGTAAACATGACTTTTCTAAATTAATTTTGATGAAGAAAAATTTATCAATATAATGATTTCTCACTTCTAGACTGGACTAACATCTTAATTAGTGATAATATGTGGATGCTAACACTAAATTAATTTTGATCTTTTCTATGATCAGATATCTCAATTTATAAATTATCATGTACCACGTTGAAAGCTCTCCAAATTAAGTTATCCCCTGAAATTAAGTTATCCTGTAAACCCTGGATTACTAATAAAACAAATTCTTGCTAAAATACAATATAGAGATAAACTCTATTCCAATATTATTATAAATTTGATACATCTTCATAAGAAATTTAGGAAAGGCGTTGTCAAAGATGTTAAAGGGTGCAAATCTGATTATTTTAAGAATTACTTTTTGTGTAACAAGAATACGGAAATATGAAAGAAATCTGGTCTTGAGTTAGGTCAATTATCAACATTCATAGTTTCCTCTTTTGTTGGACTTCCTTGATTTTGTTTCATTCCATTTGTAAAAAAATAAGCCTAGAAATGCCAATGCTAACTCCAGTCTAATCCTAGACCGTTTTAAAGACTTGTTTAGAGTTCTATGTAATGCCTCATTTCTGTTTGTTCCTCCTTTTGGTGGAATCCAGACATACAGCCTTTAGGAACACGTCCTTTCAATTTTTCAATTTCATGTAGAGCAGAAGATGGTAACAATAGAATGGCATTAAACTCTACTATTTTCCACTGTCTCATGAAATTGTCAATATTTTTCAAAATGATTTCTGGTGAAGGAGTATCCATTGTTCTTGTTGTTGCTAATTAAAAGTCAATTTAATTAACGTCGGTAGTTCCTTCAGTTACAAAACTGGTATCAATGGAAGCCGACCGTGTGCCTTTTATCCCCTTCCAGCCCATCTGCCAGTGCTCCATTTCACGGATATTTAAAGCTATAGCTACAAGGATTATAGGAAGTCGAAACAGACGTTGAAGTCACTGAGAATCGACCTGGGGACCCCTTGCTCCAAAAGCTGCGCACTAGCCAACTGAGCTACGCCTGCAAATGTTGGCTTTTGAGGAGAGGGGAAAACCGGAGTACCCAGGGAAAAACCTCTCGGTGCAGAGTAGAGGACCAACAAACTCAACCCACATATGGCAAAGAATCCAGGAATCGATCCCAGGCCACATTGGTGGAAGTTGAGTGTTCTCACCAATGCGCTAGCCCTGCTCCCCAAACACTAGTGAAGTTAAAGTTGATTACACTGTACATTCCCAGTATTTTAGAAAGTGGAAAAACTGTTGACAATCCCTGTGCTATTGCTAACATGTTTAATAACTTTTTTGTCAATATGGGTAAAAACACTGACAAAGACATTCCACATGGGAACTGTTGTCCAACCTCTTTTCTGAAGGGCAATTTTCCTGATTCAATATTCCTCTCCGCTGTTACTTCAGCTGAAGTTGATTCATACATATCTCAAATGGACAATAACAAATCCACTGGTCCCTATAGTATTCCAGTCCCACTGCTAAAAATTTCCAAGACTCATATTTCCCCACCTCTTTCAACCCTAATCAATGACTCTCTTTTTCTGTGACATTTTTCCCAATGAGCTTATACTGGCAAAAGTTACACAAGCTTTTAAGAAGGCTCTAGGCAAGATAAAGATAACTATAGGTCTATATCAGTCCTGTCTATATTTACAGTAACATTTTTGAAACTTAAGGCTATGTTTATGTGCCTTTACAGTTATCTTGAATATCATAACATCCTTTATCCACTTCAATTTGGCTTAAGACAAAAGTGCTCAACTAATCATGCACTGATACAAATTACTGAATCAATCCGTAACTCAATTGACAGCAATGAGTTTGGTTGTGGTATTTTTATTGACCTTAAAATGGCATTTGACACAGTTAATCATGCCATTCTTTTATCAAAACTGAATCTTTGTGAAATAAGAGGTAAAGCCTATGACTGGTTGCAGTCGTATGTGTCCAATAGAGAACAATTTGTGTTTATCAATGGTCATAAATCTGATTCTCTCTCAATCACTTGTGGAATACCTGACAGGGGTCCGACTTCTTGAACCCTTGTTGTTTTTGCAATACAATGTACATTAATGATTTACTTAACACATTGAATTTGCTTAGTTTCCACTTATTTGCTGATTATGCCAATATATATTGTTCAAGTAAAGACCTTAATAACTCTTGAGCTAATCTTAAATCAAGAGCTTCATGTGGCCTCTGAGTGGATGAAATCTAATAGACTAGCTCTCAGTATTTTGAAGACTTAATTTTCACTCTAAGAAACTAACACCATGCAAGTCATTACATTTAAAAATTGATGGTGTGAACATCCAAGAGACTTCCACGGTCAAATATTTAGATGTCACTTTTCACTCCAACTTGACTTGGAAGAATCATATTAATGAACTTTGCTTAAAATTACCGGAAACTGTTGGCAAATTTTCCAAATTAAGGTACTGTGTTAATGCTGATATTCTAATTATGCTTTACTATGCCCTAATTCCTTTCTAATTTATGGTATTCAAGTTTGGGGTCTCACATACCCAACCTCCCTCACACCAGTAACTACTTTGCAAAAACGAGTTGTCAAAATATGTGTAATGACTCTTTCCGACCCTAGATCACACTCAGAGCCATTACTTAAGTCTCTGGGGCTCCTAAAATTCTCTGATATAATTTATCTTGAAATAATCTCTTTTCTTTATCAGTGGTACCATAAATTAAGCCCTTCTTGTTTTGGTGCCTGATTATTTTAATCCAGTATCTTTCATTCATTCCTATTACACACATCAATCACTGAATGATAATCTGTTTGTTAAATCGGTTCAGACCGCTCAATTGCAGCATTCATTCTCTTCGCTACACTGGTACCAACCTTTGGAATTCTTTACCTATATGATGTTAAGGAAATCAAGCCTTTTTCTAGTTTTCGTCAGAATATCAAGAATTATATGATTGAGGGTTATAATTAATAGTGTTATTAATTCCTGAAGTTATGTGATTATATTATCTTTTACAACTATTTAATTAATGAAGTAATACTTCTCATCTAAAAAAGCTACTTTGCAACTCGGTTAGTTCTGTGAACTATTTAGGTGTCCTAAACTCTACACAATGAAACTAAATTTTAAAAAATCTTTATTTCTATCACAATCTTTGTATGAATATCCTGTGTGAGCTTAGATAAAAATTGACTTGACTTGAATATTGTTTTTCCTAGTCGATGAAAATGCAAATTTGGATGTTTGATGTCAAAAGGTCAAAACCACATGAGGAACTGTCACGCAGCGCTTATATATTTGGTGAAAGAAATTTTTATATCATTTGAAAGCTCATCACTTAGAGAGGTAACGGTGAAAATATTGTTCGATTTGCGGCTTTATCGCATCAGTGTCAAAAAACATTGCGGTTTCAGGGGTACCATCAGTCAAGTAAAACAAGGCGTCTTACGGGAACGGCAACGAGAACATCATCACAAAACATAAATTCTCTTTATTGTAATCACTTTACGACTATTCCAAGTTTTTTAATGTGAGAAAGGTATGGCAATCCCTCAGGAATGAAAACGTTATGAGCGGCGCTTTATTTAGGGGAGAAAATGAAAATTTATCTTCAAATGCTGACGTCTTTCATAAAACCTCAAATTTGGTCATTTCACGTTGTGGTTTTGCTGACGACGGCAAAGAAATAGACAAAAATGAATGATGCACGTGCAGAGCATGCAAAGCTATGGTCTTTACGACGCATTCAGAGACGTAATAAGCTATATATGGACAAAATCTTTTGAGCTGTGGCCGCGAGAATTCGAAAATATTTGATTTTTACTGACTTGCACTCTTTGTTGAGCGTCGTATTGAAATACAGCGAATCAAGCGGGCAAAAGTTTGAATAACGCTCTTCTAGTGTGGAGTTTCAAATTACAGAATGCACTTACCAAAGACGTCCAAAAGATTAAACATTAAAAAGAGCGAAAGAGACCAAATGATTTTGAAGTCCATCTATCTTGAAGGTTACTGAAACTTAACAACTAGGTTTTATGCAAATATTTGAAATCTCTGGAGCAAAATTCCGATGTATTGTTTCCCAACTTCGATTACGAAATCAGATCCAAATAGATAGTAGGGCCGTTTATACGAGAGAAAATAAGCCGCGGCTTACGTAAGCCGCGAACACCCCGTATAAATGGTGCAAAATCTACGTTCACGGCCTTCTCAAGCCGCAGCTTATCCTGGCCGGGGAGTTTATACTCGTATAAATAGTTCCTTTCGCGGCTTACGTAAGCCGCGGCCAGAGTTAGCCGCGGCTTATTTTCTCTCGTATAAACGGCCCTAGTATGTATTTATAGCTACTGCAGTGTCGTTCGACAAGCCATGAATTAGTCTCCTTTGCAGCCGCTCATGTTTATTTACTAACTCAACATTACTCAATGAAAGGGTTCCTTTTATCGCGTGACTTTTGTTTATGTATAAGTAGAGAAGTTGTTTAATATTACAGAACCAAAACAGAACGCTTTTGAAACGATCTTTTAAGGTGGCTTGTTTTACACAGATTTAAACAAATGCACATATGGAGGAGATGTTGGCAAATGTTTATAACGATCAAAGCTTGTTACAATATGTCGTGATTATCGTGACAAGACAACTGTTATTGAATTATATATTTACTCTTTAAATCATGCACTCTCTCGTAGCTGTATTGAAAGCACGCTTAGCTTGACTCCTGAAGCTCTGTCTCCTGATAGTGGACACAACAAACACAGCACTTGATACTAAGCTAACCACAATATAGGAAGAGGTCGGAAAATCAAAATGCCGAGCACCTTACATAATAACAATCTTGGGTCACGATCACGTAATTATTCAAGAGTGAGACCTTGTGCTAGTTGGCACTCGGAGAAAGGATCATGAAACTATTTGGCTATCTGATCGGCAGTAAGAGTTGAAAAAAGATTTATGTCTTTAAGCTTTCAAAGTTTCATAATATCCAACACACATTAGACAGCAATGCGGAATGTCAACACTGAATTATAAAATCTTTTAGGTTTTGCCACGTGCTGATATGGACTACGTGATCGATATTTTGCGGCCGAGTGTGAGTTCGATTATTTTAAGCACATAAAACACAAGACAGATTTTCAGATCTTACCGGCGGAAGTTGGTAACTGAGCACTGTTGAACAGGAGGATAGTCCAAAACATTTTGAAAACAACGAAAAGGCAGACTTGAGACAGGATATCTCTGATATCTTGCATCACCAAACAGTTTAATTATGTACAATCACGTGGCTGTTGATATCTCGAACCCAGGCACTCTCCTTTCCCCCTCTCTCTGCAGTACCACTTCTTCTCGTACAAAAAGGAAGGACTGGATTGATTGGAGTTTTAACTATAGGTGCCCCTAACTTAGTGATACTTCTCAGAATCTGCTTATTTCTAGATTCATGTCGTCTTTCTTTTCTACTTTAATTTATGCATGTCACGAAAACGAAAAAAATGCGTGTTGATTTGCTGAAAGGCATAAGCTCTTCTAAATGTATATGTTCTAGAAGTCTTAGAAAAATAGCCAGGTGATCTGATGACGTAATTCGGAGGCCTGGGGAGAAACATTTTATCGCCGTATCCCACAACCGCGCGCGGCCTTATTTCCGAATTCAACATGGCAGAGGCAAGGTTAGTTCTTGTCTGGTCTACTTGAATGCTCTTTCAGTAACAGGAAATGTGGTAGACACGTAATGATCTGTTGGGTTTTGGCGATGGCAATACTGCGGGGAGTTTGGAAACACACCTAAGGCCGCGCGCGGTTGTGGGATACGGCGTTAAAATTTTTCTTCCCAGTGCTCCAAATTACGTCAGCAGATCACCTGGGGAGATGAGGGAATCATAACCGACGGGTCCTGAGAACCTGTTGATAAAGTTGTCGGCGTGAACGAAAGTAATGTAGCAATTCTCTTGGCTTTGCAACGTTGCGTTTTGTGATTGGCTAAAAACCTCGCGCCACATCTTCAGCCAATCAGTACGGCGTGTTTTCCTGCGAGTGGGAATGGCGGCTGCGCGTGCTTACCTAGCGTTATAATTGGTCAAAGCCTGAATTACATTTTCGCGTTGTTTTATCAGTCGTTCAGTACAGTAGTCTACTTGACTACTTTTCAATCATTTTTGACTGGTCAAGATCTTCTCTGATCCAACGCTGTGCAAGACGTATCGACCTCGGTTTTTACAAAAGTTTTAAAGCCTCAATTAACTTACTTGTTTCTGTTTAACGACAGTGAATTGAATACCGCTCTGAAATCTTAGTTCATCACAAAAAACAATCACATTTTTACGATAAGTGAACTGCATAAATGAACGGAGTACCTTTACTCAGAATTTCAGCATCCTGTGATACCATGGCCGGTTGCCCAGAACGGTTGAACCGAAGTGATAGTTTATACTCGACCAGTTAAATTAAGATGAAGTGTAGATTCAAAAATAATAATAATAATAATAATTATGGTATCATCTTTTCGATAAAAAGCAAGTTTTGCTTGAGTTACGTTTCACTTAAAGTTAAGGCATCTAACATAAGGCCACAAGTTCTTTGTAGTTTTTAATTTAAACTGATTGCCGGTTGACGGTTAAAAATAAGCCTTTTTGACGCTTAACGGTTAAATTTGAGGTCATTTGACGGTTGACGGTTAATTTTTCGAAATGACGTTTATAACACGAAATTAAAGGGCAAATTTGGCTGTAACTTTTAGTAAAACGATATAATTTTGTCCATATTTGAATAACTCAATTAGTGCTATAATTTGTGCGTTAAAAATGAGGTTTTTGGTCTTCTACTATGTGTCTAATTACCTTCGTTACCACTGGACGTCTAATCGCCTGCTCCACCAACATAACCCTCCGATACCGACTCACTTCCTCAAAGATTTGTTGAGACTTATCTTGAAAAAAATTATTGATTGTTTAACGGGAAAAACTACTTTCAAACGCACGAAACAGCAGTATCCTTTGCCAACATTTTCATGGCTGTCCTTACCAAGTCCATACAAGTAACTTCATCTTTCCTTTATGGAGAATAACCAAAGAAGAAATAAGCAATTTCAAAGAGCTAGCAAATAGCTATTATCCGACTATAAAATTTACGACTGAGATTCAGATCTTAGAGACCTGTCACGTCATACAAAGACCTTCTTTTCTTTGTGTACGCGCGCACTTGAAACCGACAGAAACTTTCCAGTTCACGCACATTCTCGTCCCCAGAGCTCTCCGTTTCTTTTGGTCATGTGTTCGGCGAAACGAAAGGCTCTGGTCGGATCTAAAAATTCGAATATTTTCATTGGCTGATTAAAATTGTATGCGCAGAACAAAATAAAATTGCAAGAACTACGCATCACATTTTACTTCCGGGCCATATCTGGCGGGAACAAATGGGACGTGGCAAGCCCTTGTTGGTGCGCTTTTCAAAAGATTAATTAAAAACTTCTGAAATATGGCGACTACGCCGAAACAGGCGTACAAGTTTCCGCGAAATCAATGGAGAACTTAAGCAACGACGACGTTGACGGCAACGAGAACGTCATCGCAAAATCTAAATTCGCGTTATTGTAATCACTCCGTGACTGTTTCAACCTTTTTCATAGGACAAGGGTGTAGTACTTCCTCAAGAATGACACTGGTCGGAACGGCGCTTAATTTAGGGGATAAAATGAAAATTTATCCTCAAGTGCTGACATCCTTGATAAAACCTCAAATTTAGCTATTTCACGTTGTTGTTTTGTAGACGACTGCTAAAATATGGACAAAAATGAAACGCGCTAGTTCAGGGATTCAAAAGCTGTTGTTTTTGTCCGCTAAATCTGCAAATTTTTGAGGCGTTTTCGTTGCCGTCGCCATTGTCGTTGCTTAAGTTCCCTATTGCATGGGCTGCAACGAGGTCATTCTCGATCGTAACCATCCTGTTTTGTTGTTTGGTAACCGACAAGCGCAATCAAAGCCTTTTCATCGCTTCTTTGAAATGATCCACTGAGGAAGCAACCATTATACGAATATCTTCTCTCCCCTCACTCACTATCATTAAATCTTGAAAGAAGTGCGCATGCCCTGCCGGGTGTCCGAGATTTACGGACATCCGGTATTGGCTGCGACTAAAGACTTTCGTTTCCCCGACCACGTGACCAAAAAACGGAGGGCTCTGGGGACGAGAATGGTTCACGGACTTTACCTCCTGTCACCCTCTAGGGGTCAGGAAAGGCTTCTTTAAAGTTTAAATCCGGGGGGTTCTGAGAAGTAACACTTTACCAAAATTTGTAGAAAACAACCCACAATTCAAACAAAGAATTAACCTTGTGAACATGCCCTCATCTGAAGTCAGTTTTAAGCCGCTGTCACAGGTTGAAATTTATAAACTTAATAAACTAAAAAAAGGCGCAAGAAGATTTCGCCGTTTATTACAGAATATTGCCGCCCATCATGCAGTACCTAATCTCAAATAGATTTTAAACAACAACTGGCGTACTATACAAAACTAGATGCTTCTGTGAAGCATACACTGGCTTGCCTGTGGTACGTGCTACAGAAAATCAGAAGGCACTGAATTGTGTGGTATTGAAATACAGCATTCCAGTCTCTGAAGAATAACAAATAAAAGAGAAGCGAGAAACATTGGCTTCTGGGCTGACATG
>BLFO01004593.1:13525-25407 GCA_014634245.1 Montipora cactus | reverse complement strand
TAAAGAACAAGATGCTTCGAAATAACGTTTAATAACTTGGAAATATTATAGGAAATTTGTTTGGAGGAAAACTTATTTTGGTACAATTTTACATATTCTCGCTTTCTAACTGATCGCATCATGGGAAAAGCGGAAGGGATGGATGAAGCTACAGTAGTTAATGGAGTTCGAGTTCGCTCGAAATAAGCTAAGCTAAGCTAATGTAACTGATGGATGCCGTGCTAATTGATTATAGTGTAGGCGCTAATTGAAATGGGTGCCTCCCGATTTTTTTACCAAGGGAAAGATGAACGCCTTTAAACGAACATAGAGTTTCAAAGGGTGTAGGTTTAAGGGACACTTAACTGTCGTAGGAAGGATTTCAAGTCAAATTCACTTGTAAAAACCCAGTTTGAAAATGGACAAGGATGCACGAGGAATACAAAGAGGGAAATGTGCTTGTGGTGAATGCGAGGATTTCATGAGGTCAGATGGAGCAACTTGTGGCTATTGTGGCTGTTTGCCGACTCGCCATTCTTAAAAGAATGCCCGCTCCTCCTCTGACTCTGATGATGGCACATCGGCTGTACAACTCCGATAAGCTGTCGTCCTTGAGGGTGGACGAGCTATCCTTGTACTTTTCCCATCACAAAATCACCTTCAAATGGAAGAAAGCTGAAGAGATCGCAATGATCAAAGCGCACATTGGCAGCTTGCTGTACGATTCAATGGAGCGTCAACAACCTCGGCAGCCACCGCTAAGAAATGTGAGGCAACAAGTGACCTCGTCACTTTCCGAGGTCGAAACTAACTTGCAAAGTGATGTAGTAGATCGAATTGTCGGTGCAGGCCCGAGTAGCTCGAGTGACAAATCCTCACCGGTGACTGATTTTATACCAGAACCCCGCGCGGAAACATCAAATTATGGGCGAAAGCGGGCACGGGTCGAGAGAGAGGTAGGAGAAGATAGTTTTTTGATAAATAAATTCTTCGACACCTGTAAATAATTTAGATTAATCTCGACTGGTAGCAGGACATGCCCCACGAGGAATAGAAGTGACCTGGAGTAATTTTTTCCTTACCAAAAAAAAACTGCGACCCTCCCCCGGTTGAGAATAAAACAGGTTTGACCCTCCCCAATTTGTAAAAAAAAAACTAAGAACCCTCCCCTCCGAAGCCCAGGCCCACCCCCTCCCCCAATAAAAAAACGCACCTTCCCTAAGTTTTGCAAAGGCCTTCAATAGAGGTTTTACATGGCAGGAACAATAGATTCTTTTTCCTATGGGAACAAATTTTCTTTGTAATGCAAAACATTTTCATTGTTCCTGCCATGCAACATGGCTGCCGTGCAAAACCTCTATTGTTCGAGTTGGTGTTCAAAATTCGCCGGGTCAACTAAATTAAATATGATGTACAATATTAAAAACTAGTATGAATTTAAGGCCACTTAATTAAATGTACGCTGATAAATGTTCACATGTCACATGCTTCTTTACATTCTTTTTGAAATTATTTATGTTATGTCCTTTATTAAAAGATGATTTGGTAAGTCATTCCATTGTTATCTTTGTGGTTTCCTTTGTATATAGATGATTTGCACGCGAAATTTTACTTTTACAATTTTTGAAAGCATCGTTAAAATTCAAGCCATTAAATCAAAATAAGGTCATGTTGCATTCTACTATGGGCAGATACTCCTTCGATGTTTAAGAGTATTCCAGTGCAGAAGTGCACCTCGTTCTTCGTGGGGCATGTCCTGCGGTTTTTTGCCAAGGGCAATTCTTGATGCAATTAGTTGTCGGTCAAAAAACGGTTTAAACTAAGGGTGGTGAATGCTTTTTTCAAAGTAAGGCCATCCAATTAAAGGTTATAGCTCCGTTTCGGTTATTTGGCCCTGTTTGTTGGAGCTGTCGCGTGGGTTTTCTTACGTAATAATCGACGGAAGTCGCTACTAAATACCTTATTTGATACGTAGTACAATCGCGTCCTTAAGTGTCAGAAGTTAACTATCAGAAAGCACTTTTCTTATAGGTTCCACTGCTTTTCCTTTCAGGCCTGGAGATTCTCCATTGCTACGAGAAATAAATTTAAGCTTCGGGAAAACTTTTTTAACGAGTGTTTGCATCTGAAAAAACGAATTATAAAAGATGCCAACCTATGGAAATCTAAAATCTGGAGATTTTTTCCAGCCGGTCTCCCCCCCTTTAAACGCACCCACCCATCCCCCAGTAGCTCCTTCAGAATACAAGAATATTCTGCCACCATTGTGAATTTGCGGGAAAACGGGGTACTTACGTCAAGAATTTTTATTGGTTAATCGGAGATCCAATCAAACAATCGGTTATATGGCTATGATAGCTAAAGGAAGTCATTTTGTTTAGTTCTATTAAAACGTGTTTGGAACTCAGAGATGAAGAAGTGCATTAAGAAACAATGAAACGAGTTTGAAAAAATCGATTTTTTTTAAAACTTGGGGATGCAATTTGAGTCTAGAATGGAGAAACGTCTGTAAAAGGTTCAGAGTCGTTTTTATCCGGGAGATTTAATGACCCGTACGGGAAACCGGGAGATTCGTTCCGTATCCGGGAGACTCCCGGATAATCCGGGAGAGTTGGCTCGTATGAATTATTACTAGTAGAATCTCTTACAACTTTGAAATATACTGGGCGCAGCCGTCTAAAATAATTCAGTTGTGTCGTTAATAACACTTATTAGTAACATTAATTGTCACAATTATTCAAGATGGTGGCGCCCGGGTAATTTGAAGCAAAAAAATAGCGATTATGAAATTCATTTATTTCCAATGCAAACGCTTTTTTGCGGGAAAAAAAATGATGGTAAACAAAAGTACCTGTGATTTAAAGTAATTTCTTAGTAAGAGTGGAGGACCTTTATAGAACAAGACGCTTCGAAATAACGTTTGATAACTTGGTAATATTACAGGAAATTATTTAGAGGAAAACTTCTTTTGGTACAATTGTTCAGGTGATTATATTCTCGCATTCTAACTTTTCAACACTGGGCGATGTGATCATAGTGTGGGTGCTAATTGAAAAGGGTACCTCACCAGGAAAAGATAAAACACCTTTAAACGATAATACAGTTTTATAAGGGTGTAGTTCTAAGGGACACTTACTATAATAGGAGGAAGGATTTAAAGACAGTCCAATTCACTTGTAAAAACCCACAAGTTAAACTAAGTGCAACGATGATTCGACTACAGTCGCTCAACTGGGCGAAAGCATGAAAGCCAAGCTCACCCAGATGACACACTGTCCAAGTCCTTCTTCCCGTTGAGGCTTTCGCTCAAAAGTCTTAAACGTTTTAAAGTCAAAATCATTTAGTATTGTGCGTTGTAGACTCTTTATTTTTTATTATTTTACAAAACAGAGACTAAGACAAATATAATACTTTAAAATAAATATTGAAATAAATAAATAAATAAATATTGTAAAAAGTATTGACAGGAAAAACTAGAACAAGGCAAACAAATGTAGAAGATCGAGCCATTGGAAGAAACACAAAAGAGCGATAGTGCGTACTGGGCGAACCACCACAAATAAACAAAATGCTACAAATCTACTAATGAAACTTGAGGTAAATAAAATCAAACAGCTAAATAAAGGCAAACTTCTGAGTAGTTACATGAGTTCGCCATTAACCTTGGAATTTCCTGATTTTTCGTTTAAATGAAATAAGGTTGCTGCTGGAACGAACATTGAAAGGTAAACTATTCCGCCAAAGTTCCACCATTTGTATTGAAATATGAAAATTTAAAATTGGACGTCTTTGCAAATTTTTTCCTTAGTTCAAACAGTGATAACCTTTTAAGAATGTGATGATCACTAATAATTAGTAATTTCCAAGTTCAGATAACCATTTAAACCTTGTATAAAAAGTAACATCAGCCATAAAGCGTCGTTGTTGAAGAGATCTCAAATTAGCGAGTTTTATAATCACTGTCAGATTTCAGGATCATTCTTGAGGCCCTCCTCTGTATACGTTCTTATATTGAAGACTACGACAAAGAAAACAAGAAATTAAACACTGCTTATGCGAATTAGCTCTCACGAAACCGTCGTTAACTACTTGCAGGGTTCGTGGTCGGGCAAAACTCCTGCAAGTGAACCCATTAAAAAGAGACGATCTCTGCAAGCGCATTTGGACAATCGACTGGTCATGGGATCACGCTTAATACGGAAGGAAGAATTAAGACCAACAAGACAAAAAGATGAAGTACGAGGAAAACACGAATAGCGAAATAACGATACCCCAGCTCGTAGCTGTCAGAGAAGTTAGTCTCAATGCAACATCGAGTAAAAGGCGCAGAGCGGCCAAAGAAGCAAACAACAAGTACAAGAGGTCGTGGACGCAGATGGGGAAGGGGAACCAACTGCCGAGGACATTTCCTACAGAACGTAAATACTGTTGAGGAGATAAAAGAGAAGTGCGTAAAATCCACGCGTTAATCGTAGAAAAGGAGACTATTTCCTTGTCGAAGATCTCCCGAGATATGAAAGCTTTCTTTGCCGCAAACTAAGCCGAGCTGAGTTACAGTTAAAGGCGAAACACCCCTCGGAGTGAAATGAACAGCGAGAACTATCCATATCCGACAACAACAACTAAGGTAACCTATCCATTTTGAGAGGAGTAGTTCTATTAATTTCGCGCAAGACAAAGAATAATAAAAAAAAAGCAGCGGTGACAAACATTAAAGTACAAACAAGAGCATTGTTTGAAATTATTTACATGACGTTTCCTATGCTTCGACATACATCCTCAGAAGTGACCGTTTACTACGAATTTAAACTTTTTAACATGTAACCTATTAAGTAACTACTTATTAACAATAATTGATTAATGAATTAACAATTAGTTAACAGTCACTTCTGAGGATGTATGTCAAAGGATACGAACGCCAAGTAAGTAATTTCAAACAATGCGCTTGCATGTTTTTGTCACGGCGTTTGATGCATAGTTCTGGTTTCGATAAAGACGGCAATCAATAATGCCGTGCAAGCACAGTAACAATTCCCCTCCCCCTCTATCTGCAATTTGGGGGCGGGGCTTTTTTTACCGCCCCGCCCCCTTCTGAGGGCGAAGCCCTGGGAAAGAGGCTGCCCCCCTTAAAAAATTTATTATAATTATTATAATTAACATAATTAGTATAATTATAATTCAAATTATTATAATTAGTATAATTATTTTAATTATTATTATTATTATTAGAAACATAGTATTAGGTTAGTTTCGGGCGCAGACAATTTTTTTTAGATTAAACTAGACCCTCCGTGATAGTACACTGGGTTGCCTGTGGTTCGTGCACCGTCCCAGGCAACTTTTTTTCAAGTTGGGGGGTCATTAAGACCATTTAAGGGGTCACCCAGAAGTCATACCAGCAGAGGCCCTTTGGCTCGCATGTCCTCACATGTTCGTACGACTAAAAAGATCCTTTTCTGAGGTTAAAAAGCTGGCTACCGGCCTATTAATTATTTGTCAAAAAGAAGAAATTCCTGTCCTCTTTGGAAAAAATAGACACGCATTGCTTACGTGTGGTAGTGAAGTAACACAGCGATTTATTCCATATAAAATGTCAACTGAGCTGTGTGTTGTCTTCCAGGAGATTCAAGTTATCCTTGCGTAATATGTAGCTCTAACAGTGCACGATATTGTTTTGGTATTGTCTATCATTGTAGTGCCATGGTAGAAGTCTTGGGTAAATAGCCTGAGAAGACATGTGGTTACTAGCAAAGTATTGAACCCAGAAAGATTGAAGAAAATAAATGGGAAGTGAGAAACATTGGCTTTTGGGCTGACATGTTGATAATTGATTTTTGCTACGTTCAATTTTGGCTGCAGAAATAAATCGCAAAATCGAAAGTGACATGGCCGGAATTCAGCGGGCGCCATGATTAATTTACCGCGGCATGTTTACTCGCCAAACAGTGAAGCGTCCGCGTCAAATGATGGCAAGATACCGGGTTTTCGTAAGTTTCTTTTTCTGTCAAGTGTTATAAAGTTTGACAATAAATGAGCGAAGTCAAAACAAAGATCACAATCGCCCAAACCCTTTAGGTTGACCATTGTTTGTGCTAAGTCAAAAATTTACTCTCCAAGACGAGGTTATTTATCACCAGGTAATTCCGTCATTTTGGAAATAGCAGCTACTCTTATTATTCATCGGCGTCACAATTTTTTGCTGATTTTGGGGCTCATTTAGTTGAAACTCAAGTACGCTTCCAACAGACCTGCTTATTTTTGTGAACCTTTCCTGCTGACAGAGCAATACTAAAAATCTCCTCCCCTATCACATTTCAACCTTAAGCTTGAAAATTCAATACACATTATGATATTATAATTCACAAAGGCAGAAAATATCACAGAATCCTTTTCCAGCGAAACATTTTATTGAAACAAGCAACATAAAAGATGCACTAAAACGCCATTCGCGTTGCAATGACTTTCGAGGCCATTGCTGGTTAACGAGAATAACAAACTCACGAGGCAGAATGTATATTTATATTTAATTAAGTTAGCACAACAGAAAGACACTAACCTCATTTTGACACGAAAATGCTTTACTATTGCCATAAAAACTATCCAGTTAAGCTCGCATATTATAAAACATGATGAATTCATAAAAGCCACCTTTTCCAGCGAACAATTTTTTGAAACAAACAACATATTTGCTGTTAGAGGCAAAAACCCCTTCCTATTTCATTGCGTGCGTGAAGGGAAAAAACTCAGTTGTATCAAATATGTGCAATATTACACCAAATTAAAATTTCAGGATCAAACCGTTTCCATGAAGAACCTTTTCCTTGAATGATGAAGCACAAAATAGACGACAAGCTTTCTTTCAAATAATTCTTGACTGTCACATTTCCAATTATGTTTTTACTGAAGACTGTGCAGAGTTGATCACATATCCACTTAAGGTGTTCGATTTGTTCTGTGTTTGTTGAACCCATAAGTTACCAGAGAATTTTCCATTTGGTTTCAGTGTTCTACATAACAGCACACTTGGTAAAATTAGAAATGCAGCTCACTTTGATTTCGGCTCGACGGGCGACAGATTGTTGTCGAAGTCCATTACTCGTCGCTTGTACGATTCCACTGCCTGTCTTGTTCAGTATCCAATTGACTTGCCATTATTGAACTTCATAAGGGTATATTTTGTTCAAAGATCCACTAAAACGCCATTCGCGTTACATGACTTTCGACGCCATTGCCGGTTAAGTTTATCATTCTACTGTGTCCACCAGAGAAATCTACGCATTTCAACTACCCTCTCGATCCTAAGAAAATACGAGTGGAAGGCTCTATGCACAAAGATACCACTTAACAGGGGAGTGACAGGCAAGACTTTTACCAACACGGAAAAAAAAAGAATACCGAACAAATGCCACCCACTTTGCGACTGGGATTGCCCTACGGCAACCCAGTAAAAATACAAAATGTACATAAATAATTAAAATAAAAACTTAAATATGAAATATAAAATTTATTGCAGTTAAAAGGCGTTCCGATATCGATGTGTGTACAGTGCAGGGACGAGTTGACTGTGGTTGGAGGAAGTGCTGTCGGAGAGAGAATTTAGCAAAAATTAGTTAACATGAGTCACTTCTGAGGATGTGTGTCGAAGCATACAAACGCCAAGTAAGTATAAATTTCAAACAATGCGCTTGTTTGTTTGTCACGCTGTTTGAGTCTTAATTTGGATGCATAGTTCTGGTTTCGATAAAGACGGCAATCAATAATGCCGTGCAAGCATTAAGTCACGATTCCCCTCCCCCTCTATCTGCAACCTCGTTCCCAGGGCTTCTCCCTCATTTGGGGGAGGGGCGTTTTTTTATTGCCCCGCCCCCACATGAGGGAGAAGCCCTGGGAACGAGGTTGCAGATAGAGGGGGAGGGGAGGCGTGACTATGCTTGCACGGCTCTCCGAGGGACTGGGGCTGCGTGGGAGATTGAATGGTCATTCAACCCCAGCCCCAGTCCCTCGGAGAGCCTGCTCGCAGGCTTATTGATTGCTGTCTTTATCGAAACCAGAACTATGCATCCAAATTAAGACGCGAACGGCGTGACAAACAAACAAGTGCATTAATTAGCGTAAATATTATACTTATTTTAATTATTATTATATCAATTATTTTTATTAGAAACAGTATCAGGTGTTCCGATGTGCGTACAGCGTACGAGTTGACTGTGGTTGGAGGAAGTGCTGCTGAACCCTGCTATACCAGTGAAGCTACATCATGGGAACTCACAGTTAATATGAGCAACTCTTTGTCAGCTTTTTAACTTGTGCGGACAAGCAGAAGTGAATTACTTGGTTCATCTCTTTTTGCTGTCAACATGTTCATGGCAGGATCATTGACTCAATGGTAAGAATTTTCAAATGGGTTATACGTCAAGTTTAGCTTTTAACTTACTATTGTTCTGTTAATTAAAGGAGAACAGTTTAAACTTCAGAAGAATTCACTCTTTTTCGTTTGGAGCTGACCATGTTTAATTTTGGAGTCTGCTTTTTGAAAACCTAAGGTTAACTTAACCTTATTATTGGAATTTTGATACCACCTTGTCTCTTCCCACTCTGAAATAAGAACATGTAGAAAAATCATAAGGAAGAGGGAAAAGCCTTTTTTCCCCATGTGGATATAGTATTTTCGACTCAGTGTAGAAGAGATATTAGGGCCGTTTATACGAGCGAAAATAAGCTGCGGCTAACTCTGGCCGCGGCCGGCTTACATAAGCCGTGAACACCCCGTATAAATGGTACAAAATCCACGTTCACGGCTTTCTCAAGCCGCGGCTTATCCTGGCCAGGGAGTTTATACTCGTATAAATAGTTCCTTTCGCGGCTTACGTAAGCCACGGCCAGAGTTAGCCGCGGCTTATTTTCTCTCGTATAAACGGCCCTATTGTTAACGTCACCTATTATCATTGCTAATAACCAGTGACGCAAGATCATAGGACTTCAAAATTTACATGAGCAACTCTCTACGAGCTTTTTGACATGTGCGGTCGAGCAGAACTGGCAGCATCAAGGCAGCAGTGAAGTACTTGGTTCATCTCTTGTTGCAGTTAAACGCGTTCATGGCAGGATTGACTCGAAATTAATTTAAGCCATAAGAAAAACTGTTTTAATGAGTGTTTGCATCAGGAAAACGAATTATTAGAATCACTTACATTTTTACTGGGCGCAGCCGTCTTAAATAATTCAGTTGTGTCGTTAATAACACTTAAGGTGATTCCTTAGTAATAGAAGATGTTGTAAGATTTTCCTTAAACTTTTCTCGATTGTTCCCTACATTATAGTGACTCGAAATGTGCAATTAGATAAATAGGTCACCGAGCTCGTTCACGAGATATAACTTCCTCAAGTTACTCATTTAATCATTGCGACTTCATCTATCAAGGACAAGTTTGTTCTATCGGTTCAGCAGGGCTGAAAATTTAGTCGCAATTTCGCAAATTTTAGTTGCAAAATCGCCGCGCAGCTTTGTGTTGTCAGCAGTTTAGCAAAAAAATATGAGCCTGCAATGTGTGTAAAGCAACCGCTGAAAATAGCCAATGATCAAAGGAATGGAGCTGTGCACATAACATTGTAGCGTACTCTCAATTACGCTATCTTCAGAGAAAATTCACAGCGAGAAACAAAATAATTTTGTCATTTATTTCTTTATTATAGCAAAAGTAGCAGCAAAGTGGCAACCGCTAACCCTTTTGTTTCGAAAGAGCGAAGGTGACAACAAGTCGCAAATTTGCGACTTCTCCAGATATTTTAGTCGCAAAGGGAAAAATTTGGTCGCAATTTCGAGCCCTGTTCAGGCTACGTTTTGCAGAACAGGAAGCACAGCTTTGACGTAATTCTTTAAAATAACAAACCAGGTGAATTGTATTGCTCAAAAGGAATAATTTAACGTTTGTTCTATGGCGGGTGTCTGGAAAACCCGAAGAGTGAGTAGTCGCGAATAGCGAATAGTACGAACAGTGCGAATAATGACGAATACTCTTCAATAGTCACCACCTTATGCTGAACAATCTCGTAATCAAAGCAAATAATATGCTCACCTGTCGTCGAAAGAGAGTTTCGTACATGATTTTACAAACACTCTAAAGAAGAACAAACGTCAAAATGCAAAAATATAAATCACTTTCATTAATACATCAAGCTCATGATCATCTCCTCGCACAGTGGCGCCCGAACATAAATTTTAGATACTCACATTTTCACCATCCTCATCTGTGCTGTCCGATCCGGCGAGACACGTTCTGTAAAAAGGAATAAAATCAAAATGTGAGGCAAGTGGTTTGTGATTAAAGAGACAAACGAGCTACTCTGATAACCGTTGCGTTAATTAATTATCCAAATAAGTAACAGGATTTCAGTGCATTTATTACCTTTTCTTCTCAGGGCTCAAGCTGTCCTTCGCCGACACATCTCTGCTTTTTTAGCGGGAAAATCCCATCCAACGTTGCTGCGCGGTTGACCAGGAAGTACTGGGTACCAAATTTTCGTCATTTCGTCACAATCCCCCCCGCCCCCCTCCACCCATATTTGCCACTATTTGTTACTATTCGTCACTATTCGTCACTATTCGCTGTTCGGTATTCGCGACTATTCGCTATTCGGGTTTTCCAGACACCCGTTCTATGGCAGAGGCACACGCACACGTCTTGAAAAGGCACTGACTACAAATATTCTTCGGGTGCGTGATCTCGAGGAGACAATTTTGTGTCCATGAGTGATGGCTTTCCTGTAACTTTTTTGACGTAAATTTTAACATTTTTACAGCACTAAGGTGATGAGTAACAGAATAAAATTATGCCAAAAAAAAGATAGGTCACCAACCTCGTTTAGGAAAGCAAACCAAGCTTGACCCCTCGACAACACGTCTCCCCGATAGCAAGGTTTCACTTTCACTGTTGGGCTGAAATGTTCTTTAGCATCATCAAAGCTATCACTCAACTTTTTGTTTTGCGAGAGTCTATTCTTCTTCTTTCTAGCGAGGTTTCCGGCAGGAAAGGTCGCCATTTTGAAATGTTTTTGGCCACGTTCGATATATCAATATTCACACATGGCTACGAGTCTATGGTTAAATTCAAACATCGTTTAGTTTAGAAATATCCGTTTAGACTTGTGACACAAAGAAAACAGAACTGAGCCGTGAAATTTGACCATAAAGCCTCTTTGCCATGCCTTAATACGAACGTGGCCTACGCTGTGTTATGCGCAGAACAGTATGCGCAGTGCAATACTAGGGAATCACCTTAATAACATTAGTCTAATAGAATTAATATTAACATTTAGTAACATTGTCACAATTATCCAAGATGGTGGCTCCCGGTCAATTTGAAGTCAAAAACAAGCGGACAAGCAGGAGTTAAGTACTTGGTTCATCTCTTTTTGCTGTCAACATGTTTATGGCAGGATCATTGACTCAACGGTAAGAATTTTCAAACGGGTTATATGTCAAGTTTTGGCTTTTAACTTACGTGTTGTCCTGTAAAGGCCCGTGCAAATGCTCGCAACATTGTTGGCCAACAAGACGCAACATTGTTGGGCCCAACATGTTGCGAGCGTTTGCACACCATGTTGTGTGTTGTGGCTTGTTGTTGCGACTTGTTGGAAGTTGTTGGATGAAGTTTGAAACTGGTCAAACTTCAGAGCCTAAGAAGAACCAGTTTGACCTTCAGGGGAATTAATTTTTTTTCGATTGGAGATGACAATGTTTAATTTTGGAGTCCGGTTTTTTAAATCCTCAATGTTAAGTTAACCTTGAATTTGGGATTTTAATGTTGCCCCTGTCTCTTCCAACCCTAAACTAAATACATGTAGAAAAATTATTATAAGGAAAAGCATATGTTAGTAACTACTGAAATTTATAATCTTTTGCA
>BLFO01004590.1:10021-15608 GCA_014634245.1 Montipora cactus | reverse complement strand
TTATACTATTATATAAGATATTATTTTTTAACCAATTTGCGTTTTTACCCCTACTAATGGCAATGCGTTTGAAGCCCTTTGTACGCAATTTGTGCTTTTGTAGCCCTTAGTGAATCTTGCGTTTGTAGCCCTTAGTGAGTGAGTGCGGGTTTTGGCTATTACAGACCATGTAGTGACTGTCATCAACACACGGTCAACTTACCTCAAGAAAAATTCCAAGGATAAACGAAATAAAAAAAGGGAATTGGGGATACACGCTTTTATTTAGGCTAAATAACTTTGATGCACAGATCTATGTCATGCAACTGCTTTTTACAGGCCAAGGTCCTCCTGCTTGACAGCTGTGTACCTGTAGTGTGAGCTGTTCAGACTGTTGTAACCGCTGGCAAGAACACCATTGCAGCCTTTTTATAGTTTATTTATTGTGTCTTGCTTTCAGTACCAAAAAGCTACCCTGGCTACGAAATGTATGGCAACTGAACGACCCAAAATAAAGTTAGTGCAATACATAGGCAGACAACACTTGTTGTGTTGACCGTATGGGAATTTGTCACGCAAGTGCAATTATTCTTTCCAGACTAAACAAAAGAACAGCGCGTGCCTTGCAATGTGCAAATAATTATATCTATCACCATGCAATACAATGGTCGTCTGAAGCTTTACAACATAATTGTTTGTGAATGAATGCTGTCACAGACATCATAAATTTCTACTGAGTTCTCTCACTTGTAATGTGAGACAAGGAGTGCGCTATCTGTCGATTTTCGCACTGACTCAAGTGACGTAAAGACCTAAGGCGTATATACACCTAAAAATTACGCAAACTGGAAGAAAAACGGAAACGAAGGTTAATATGAAGAGACAGGGACTAAATCCATCCTAGAAGATAAACAAAAGGAACAACATGGAGCACCTTTATTACAATTATGTGACGCAAATATATTACCTCTATGTGACAAATTTTGCTAACTAACAGTGGAAAATCGAAACCTTTTTTCATTGCACATTTCCTATGCAGTTTACTTTTACACTGGGCACGTACACTGATAAGCCTGTTGATATCAGCAGCTCTACTTTAAATAAAGGGCACTTCCTCTTGAAAGTTAGGCTCAGATCTGACTTGCATGTGAAATTGTTAGAAAGTACTAAGACCCTAAGAGAAATTATGGACCACAGTGGAAGTTCAAAAGGCTCGGAATATTTGAGAGAAGAGCACTCGTTGGCAGCACCAGTTCCTTCACCAAAATATGACCAGACGCAATTGCAAGGCACAACTTGTAAAAGTTCTTCATCTCATAATGAATCGCTTGTTGAACCGATCTTTTCGCAGCAAATACCAGGTTCCACTTTGCCATACAGCTTCTCCTGTGAGCTCAGTGATGAATCCATCAGCCTTCAACCTCGACCTTCCACCTCACTTCAACCTATCCTCCCTAGGCCGATCCTCTGTGAAGGACCTTGTCTGGAACCATTTCCGGCACGAGAGAATACGGAATTTATTCAGTTGGTAAGAAATATGCGCAAGGAGCTGTTTAGTGTAACACCCAGTTTGGTTTTGGAAACAGACAATCCACCAACTGATAAAAATATTGTGAAGAAATGGAGAAACAAGATGAAGGAGTTATATGGAAAGAAGGTCACGGCATCGGTATCTCACAAACGCGCGAGTTTCTGTTTGTTTTGTTCCTTTGCTATTTATACTATTTTCCATGTTTTAAGTTGTCGAGAAACATATTTTTTAACTGTCATAAACCCTATTTCTTTCGCCATCTTAGCTTCATTAGAAATAGAACATATGGGGGTTTTGAATATGTATGTTGAAGCATAGGAAACGTCCAGTGAATAAATAATGAATAGAAAATATGTTTGCTACAAACGTTTATTCAAGGTTTCTTTTTCAGTTTGTGACAAAAATGGAGTTTGGTCTCGTTTTGGGATCAGAGGCTCTTAATTTTCATTGACTTCGCTTTTGCAGAATCTTCAGTACTACCTCTTAGTGGCTTCACTAAGTAACAACTGCTTCCACCAAGTGGAAGGAATGTTTACAAAATTTAGAGAGGGAACCCTTTCACTTGCCAACAAGCGCTCCCGCATTTTGGCAAGTTCCTTTACATTCCTCGAAGGAAAAGAGGAAGCCAAAAGACTGAAGCTCCTTACTGAAGTAGCAGAGGGAGCTACGACCTTGGCAGAAATGAGAAAACAGCAAAAATGCAATAGAGAAAAACGAAAGCTGGAGCAAGGGATTGTGGATCTTCGAAAACCATCCAAAAAAATAAGAAGGGTAAGACCCCTTTTCGTAAGATTTCAAGTTCATAAAAGTTGGAGATTTCCCAGCGCTTGTACAGGCTCTCACAGGGTAGGAAGAAGAAAAGATACAAACAAATGTATTAGATAACACGGTAACAAATTTATTTACTGAAATCAGCCGAGTAAAAATACCAATCTTTGGAATCGTCAATTTCTGTTAATAACAAACTACAAACAATTGAAACTCCCCCTTGCCTTCGGTCCTGTCATAACAATTTCAGAAGACCCCCAACCAAAAGACTTATAATAAAGAAGTCAAAGGATAATAGGTTTCCAAACTTAATCTTTCGCGTTTTATTTGTAAACAAAAAGGATGGGTTGTCCCAATAAAGCAAAAGGATGGGTTGTGCCATAAAAGAATAGGTTGCGATTCCAATTCCCTGAAAATTCTCGATAAAATCATTTCCTCAGAAAAGAACAGTAGTTTTTCCCATTCACGAGGTAGTTTGACCACCTCATGAGTTAATAAATATACCAACGACTTTAAAGAACAATATATTGCACTTGAGGCTGAAAGCACCAAAAACTTTATGAGTAAGTGAACTTCAATCAAAGTTTACTTTTTTCAATTTTGAAAGATAATATTGCACCTTCTTCAGGAGTTGCGCTTTTTTATAAAGAATAAACTAAGTTTAAAAGAATACTGTTTTATATAATCTCTTGTTATCTCTTGTTATCTCTCCTTTACCAAGATAACAGCCAACCTATCAGATGAGGTCGAGAAAGCTAAGTCCGTGGCGATAAAGGCAAATGAAAATTTATTACAGGAGATGATTATCATTTAAATGCAACACGTGGATGATAGCAGAACTATAAGCAATCCCTGACAGGTCTGACAGAAATACCCATGATCAACAAATAATGTAATAATTGTAAAAGTGACAACCGAAGTCTGCCATTTCAGCAGAGGCCACGTCTTCTGAAGATGACAATGATGATAACTATGTTGCAGATAGCGATTCTGATGATATTCAGGAAACTGACTCTGAAAAGGTAAATGTATCTTCCAATCGCAACTTTTACTCGTTTAATGATACAGCGAAGGTAGAACAGTAAGGATTGTTGTAAGCTGTGGATTATTGCCAACCATTTGCACTTCATTCTTTAGGCAAAGCACCCACAGTTGGCTATCAAAGAATTGAGAAAAAGCTATGCCACAGCGAGCGCAATTGTCCGTGTGCAACATGTATGTATTGCTATTTGAGAGGAAAATATGCAATTTGTGGTTCAAGAAAATTAATTGTAGTCCAGCGCAACCTTCAGTGGCACTGATTCTTTATTAACTGCTTTGTTTTAGGGCGGAAACAATTCAAACAGTACTTCCGCACAAGGCCAGGAAAGTGCAAGAAAGGACTGTGATGAACACAGTTCCTCAAAAACAAGCATTTCGGTAGGAACCCTGCATGTGCAATGCATACCTCTTTCAATGAAACCGAGTCTTCATTTATTTATTTTCCTGCAAAACGCGATTGGAAAGAGTAAAACTCAATCCCACTGATTTAACTGACTTTTCAGACATGTCCAAAACCTGGGGAAACTTGGGCAGTTCATTGTAGCAACTGGAGCATTCATGATCACCCATACATTGGAGAGATCGTGGAGGTCAATTCCACAGACGCTTTAATCAACTGGTGTCTTGGAAGTTATTCCAAACCATGGAAGGTTTGGAAACGCAAGGGTGGACCAGTGGAGACCCAGCTAATTCCTCTGAATTAAAAACTTGCTGATCAGTTACAGGAGGCATACCATGTTAAGGATAATAACTGAAGTAAAGTTAATTAGTGAATAAGAAAAGTAAGGCAGTTTGTAACATTAACTAGCCTAGTTAATGACGATTAACAGTTTTTCAGAACTGAAACTACGGGCTACGATAAACACAATATTATTAATTATTTCTATTGCATTGCCTCGAAGAACACAGTGAACTTGCATACAACGTAGCGATGTAAAACTTGCCTGATTTACTGAAAAGCAAATGCCGAAACTGGTGCAAGTTAAATTCATTGACTTAACTCTCAAAACAAACAACAAGAGACTTCACTTGATTCAAAACGAAATATGTGAGTTTACTATAAAAGAAAAAACGCGGATAAAACGAAATATGTGAGTTTACTATGAAAGAAAAAACGCGGATAAACGCTTACACTGATTTGGAGCGAAACGAAGAAGTAAACTCAATTGACTTGACCATGAGACAAACAACGTGGATGCCACACCGCTGATATTCATTTCAGTAGAGCGAAGAATAGTAACTCATTGAGTTGGCCATGAGGCAAACAACGCGGGATAAGCGCTGAAATTCATTTAGAGCGAAATAAAGCAGTCAACTCAAAAAATACACAAAGTTATGCTCACTGAGTTACCTTTTTAACAAACAACGCGAGTTAAGCGCTGAAATTCATTTATAGCGAGATATAGTAGCCAACTCCGGCAAAAAGCACTAGTTACACTCATTGCGTTAACAGAAATAATCGATCTGTTGCTGGTTTGTTTGGCCTTAAAATGCGAGTGAACAAGAAGTTTTTTTACTCCGCTTGCTTAACTGTTTTTCGATGTGCCTCGACAGTGACAGAAATTTTGCACTTATGTTCTAAACATGTAATTGCAATGAGTTCTCGTAAAAGTATAAGGAGAAATATCACCAGCTTGCGTTTTGAGAAGTTTGTTTAGAGCACGTACAGGTAATTTGTTGGAGTTCTTGTTTGAAGTTTGTCCTTTCTAGCCGATTCTGGTTCTAAGCCAAGCTGGCGTGTTTTAGTGAAATACATTGAATTGTAAATGATCTCGTTTTCAGAGATAAAGTGGAATAAATAAATAAAGTACATCAATAAAACTCCTTGTTTGACCTTGAATCGACAAGACGATCTGTCACATCACGAGCTATAGTACGTCTGTAATTTCTAATTTTAGTGTGATTCCTATTCGTTGCACTTGACAGTCGACTCTAAAATGGCTTCTTTCCTTTTCCATTAGCTTGCTGAGGATTTGCTTGTTTTCTTTTAAAACTCTTGCGATTCAAGAAAAATTAATTGCCCAACTGTTGAATTCCGACAGTAGATTTCGCTGGAAAAACCGATATCACACTCATCCCTTCTTGTTTCATGTGATCAGTCGGTTTTTCAGGTGAAATTAACTGTGGAATTCACTAGTTAGGCAGCGAAGAAAATTCTACATAATTAATCAATATCCGGGCAAACCAAAAGGCGGACAGTTCCAAAGCCTTTTATTTTCACTAATCTTACAGCCAGTACAAATAAACAAGCCGGGAGCTCCGCTTTGA
>BLFO01004590.1:2521-5021 GCA_014634245.1 Montipora cactus | reverse complement strand
AAATTGTCTTCAGTAGTTAAAAGTGCTTTTAATAATGTTGTTAGTAAAATAAGTGATACAAGTGATATCGATTCCACCACTAAACAACTAATGCTTAAAACCATTGGACAAAGAGACTACTTCATACAAGAAGTTATGTACCACCTGTTATCCCTTAAGTTTGTCAGTGCAACGTATGAGCTATCCAACTTACAACTCAACCCCAGAAAATGAGCACTATGGACTTTATTGTAAATATCAGTTGTTGAAATACAAGCCCTGGACAAACACACCAGATGATGCTTGCAATGGGTTTGACCAAAACAGTGCAACTCTTATATCCTGCTGGCAGCAATTTTTATCAATTCAAAACGCTAAAAGCTTGGTACCTGACTGGGAAACCAAACTGCAAGCTGTAAATAACTACCTAAATCCGTCAGATGTAGCTAATGAAACTTTAGCTCTAGCAGATCGCAACAACGATGAAGAAAGAGAGGAGTGGATGTTGATGGCAGATTTGAATATCGAAGGGGTCAATGCATGTGAGTCTGCTGTTACTGTCCCAGATGGCTACTGGCACAACCCTCTCCAGTATATCACGGAGCATGATACAAATGCCATGTCCACATGGATTAAGACACAAAAAAATCAAAATAGAACTCTAGCAAATCTTTCAACAAGAATAATAGACACAACAAGTATCATTGAAATGCAGAAAATAGCCTACAGTGTTGTACACACCATTACACAAGGGAGTCCCAGATGACATCGAGGTGAACGGACGTGCCCAGCTCTCTCGTAAAAATTGGTTTTAAATGCGCTCTTAAAACGTGATAACATGTTTCTTTTTGTGCTTTTTATTTTGAAGAGGCGGATGAATACTAAAACTAGGTCTAAATCAAAGAAAGAGAGCGAAATGACAGCAACCGAAGGCAAATTTGACGCTGTTCTGGCCAAGATGAATGACTTGCTAAAGGCGAAACCCGAACAAGAAGTAAAGTTGAACTCCATTCTTCAGAAACTAGAGAACCTCGGAATAAGCCAGTAGAAGACTGCTGATGACGTTAAAGATTTGAAGCAGAGTTATGGCTTTTTAGAAGAACGAGTCACTGACGTTAAAAGCGATATCGCAGAGAAAGCGTCCCGCATGGAGTTGACCAAACTAGAGAAAAGAATAGATGGCCTCGAAAATCGCTCCAAAAGGAATAACATCGTCATGTGGGGTTTGTGACAAGACGCAGAGAAGGAATCCAACTCTCTAGAGCTCTTTCTGGCCCACAACTTCTTTGAAAACCATATGGGAATCGAGGGCATCGAGGTGATGAGAGCACACCATACGAATGTCAAAGAACGGGCTGCGGCTGCGGCAAAGCCGCGACCAATTCATGTTTACCTTCTTAGGTACACGGATAAAGTGAAGATTCTTAAAGCCACTGCTAAAGCTCTTAAAGAGAGAGTTTTCTTCGAGTCCCAAATATACACATCAGATGACATATTGAAGTTGGTACGCAATGATAGAGCCAAGCTGCGAAAAGATTATTTAAAAGGAATCAAAGAAAAAGAAGATGTTGAATTTGCCTTCATCCATGATCGGTTCCGGCACAGATATTATACAAGAAGGTTTAAACTACAAAGCTGTCATCTTTTAAACTGCCAACTGATGGGTAGTAGAACATTTGTATCTTTTTGAAGTGGACCGACTGTTCTCTTTGCTATGATGAACAATTTAGTCTCTTCCTTAGCTTGTATAAATCTTCCAAATATACGCATATCATGTAAACTGACTTTTAAGTCAAAAGGAGATCTTGGCGAAAGCGTGTCTCGGAACCGCAATGGTAAGTGCGCTTTCATTAGTGTGTGTAACCATTGTATGTGTATTGAAACCTTCTTTCCATGGAAAACAGTGAAGACTTATGCATATGATAAACCGTGGATTACTGCAAAACTAAAATCTATGATCAAAAAGCGACAAGCAGCATTTATCAATTATGGGAAGCATTCGCTGGTGTTTCGAATGTGGCGGAATAGAGTCCAAGGCGCTATTAAAACAGCAAAGCGCTCTTATTATTGCAGCAAAGTGGACGGTCTGGCTGAAACTAACCCTAAGAAGTGGTGGCAAGACATCAAATCCCTCAGTGGACAGGACATCTTTAGTAAACAGGAATGGCACTATCAACTCCTTAATGACACCATCAATAGCCCTGGGTTGCTGCCCAAATTAATGATTTTTTCACAAGTATAACTCATGAGTTTGAACCATTGACGCAAGTCCAAACCCCACCAAACGTCATTTCATCAGATTTGCTTGTCTCTCTGGAAGAGGTCTCATCCGACTTACTTAAGTTGCCAACACAGAAGGCACTCACGAACTGCCTGGCAAAAGTGTTAGAAGGGTTCACCAACAAAAGACTTTTGCGACAGATGTCTGACACTATCGACCCACGTCAATACGCACGTCATGGCCACTCGACTGTGCACGCACTAATTTATTTAATGCAAGCTATACATGAGGCTATTGATT
>BLFO01004583.1:142316-146204 GCA_014634245.1 Montipora cactus | reverse complement strand
CAAGGATCACAGACACTACCTATGTATTAATAAACATTTATGGACCAAACAAAGACAAAGAAATTTCTAAATTTTTCAACGATTTGACAACTGTTTTAAAAAATTAAAACCTGGATACCGAAGAAAATATTATGGGTGGAGACTTCAACTGTCCAATTAACCCGATTATTGACAAAAAAGGTGGTTTATTAACAACACGAAAGTTGGTTGTTGTTAGTATCAAGTGCTTTCAAGACAATTTTGATTTAATTGACACATGACAAGTCAAAAATCCTGGTGTAAAAAGTTTTACTTGGAGTCAAATGTCTCCAAAGATTTTTTTGTCGCCTTGATTATTGGTTAATTTCTAACAATTTGCAGGACTTAGTCATCTTGACCGATATATGTCCAGCTATAAAAACCGGTCATGCAGCCATTATTATACAATTTGGCTCGAAAGATGATCAAGTGAAAGGACCTGGTCTTTCGAAAATGAACTGTTCTATTTTAGAAGAAGAATCAAATATAAATGATGTCACCTGGAAGATTCTGATTTGGGTTGGTGAAGGACAAAAAGACTTTGCGGACAATCGGACTACATGGGAATGGATTAAATATAAATATGATATAAGAGCCCATGCAATCCAGTATTCTAAAAGAAGAGCTAAAGAGAAAAGTGACAAACAAAAATGTCTAGAAAACGAATATACACATGCTAGAAAACCATAGGAATCAGTCCCTCGTGATGCAAATGCAAATCTCTTCCATGCAGCAAAAGAAAAGCTAGAATTGTTTACGAAGGAAAAACTAAAGGAATAATTATTTGTGCGTGGGCTCGCTGGTGCGAACAAAGTATCTTCTCAACTTGGAGAAGAGAAATCACATAAAGAAGCATATGTGAAAATTGACCATTAATGAATCGGTAACAACAGATTCCCTTACAATCCTATCTGAACAAAAGTGTTTCTATCAGAATTTATACAGGAGTGGCAGGAATGAGACAGATAATAGATATGCTGCCGATCATTCTTAAATAATTTGAATATTCCTAAATATCAGAAGAAGAAAAACAGTCATGGGAGAGCAAAATTTTTTTGAATGAATGCGAATTAATTCTTGAGACTTTTCAAAATAACAAAGTGCCAGGAAACGACGGCATTCCTGTTGAGTTTTAAGAAGCTTTGGCCCTTAATCAGTGAACCTTTCATAAAATATGCAAACGAATGTTTTGAGAATAAAGAATTATCAAGCTCTCAAAAGCAAGCTGTGATAACTCTTATTGAAAAGAGAGGCCAAGATCGTACCTTACTAGAAAACTAGTGGACAATTTCTCTGTTAAATATAGATACAAAGATAATGTCAGAAGTCATAGCTTCTAGGTTAAAAAATGTTTTACCTAGTATCATCCACTATAATCAAACTGGTTTCATCAAAGATCGCTACATTGATCAGCGGTAAGGTCGATTTTTGACATAATGGAATTTACTCTTAAAGAAAATATTCCCAGAATAATGATATTTCTTGATTTTCAAAAAGCTTATGAAAGTGCAGAATGGGATTTTATCTAAGAATGTTTAGAATCTTTCAATTTTGGTCCTAAATTTGTTCGTTGGGTTAAAACCTTTTATAAAAATATCCAAAGCTGTATTATAAACAACCCCTACTGCCATATCTTTTTGTCTTGGCAGCTGAAATATAGAAATAATTGGCAAAAAAGAAATAGGGAAAGAGGAAACAAACTGCTTCAATATGCAGATGATATGACTGCAACACTCTAAGACATTAACTCGTTACAGGCACTTCTTGATTTATTAGAAGTTTACAAAAATGCATCCGGTCTAACAGGTGTCTGAAAAACCTGAATGGCGAATAGTAAATAGTCGCGAATAGCAAATGGTAGGAATAGTCGCGAATAGTCACGAATTGTCACCAATAGTGATGAATATCTACAAATAATGGTAAATAAGGGTGGGGGGGGATAGTGACGAAATGACGAAAATTTGGTACCCAGTACTTCCTGGTCAACCGCTCAACAACGTGGGATGGGATTTTCCCAATCATTCTATAAAAATGCCACTCGTCCGGACAGTAAACTATTTAACCTTTTACCTGAGCCCGCTCCTAGTCATTACAACTAGAGAAAGCCAAGGAGATTACCACTCTTTAAATGCCGAACAAAAAGGTTCAAGAACAGCTTCATACCTAGCTCAGTTGCAAAATGGGACTAACTAAGTTTTAACAATGTGATATTTATAAATATATCTTTTTTTGTGTGTGTAAATATGTAGATACATAGATCCATGAAATTGTAAACATTGAATTTTTCAATCATCTGATTGCCATTCAACAGAAGACAGACCACAACACTGGGAACTACATGCCTCACTCTTTGCGACAAGTGTGTGGGTTCTTTTACGTCTCACAGGGACAACTAAAAAAAACACACAGTTAACCCCGGAACAGACCTTCCCCTGAAAATGAGCAGCAACATCATTTAAGCTGAACCTGTTTTCTTATCAGCCTTTTCAGATTTGTCATTATCCCCCATTATCCCCTGTATCTACACCATAAATACTGAGATACGAAACAAAAGCAAGTGTAAGGGCAAACAGCAAATTGTAACGTGCCACGTCCCCTCAGAGTTCGTCTGAATAATGAGCTCTGTTTTCTCCCACAGTGCTTTTGCAAGACACTATTTTTAGCTTTGTTCTCACGAATTAAAAGAAATTTCCACGTGCAAGTGATCATCAATGCACCAATACAAGAATTTGGGAATGGCATGCTTACAGGGAAAATTTCAGCTGAAAATTAAATTGGGTTTTAAAAGTTTAATATCTTATCTAAATTCTCTAAAAAAGAATTTTGAAATAGAAAAGCAAGAGCAAATTGTGAATGATAGCATTTTGCTATGAAATAATATAAATCTCAAAAGGTGTCATAATCTCCGAAACTGACACCTTAAAGCATCGTAAATGATTCCTTTCTTTCTCATTTTCTTTTGTTTTTGCCCAAAAATATGCATGCTAATTTGGTTACTTGGTATAGGATGTTTACCGCTTTTAATTGTTGCTTTATGCCAGAGGATTTTGTAACTTCCTCATACATTGTATATCCATGGCCTTTTCATGGCATCCACACCATTCCTGATTCTTTGGGGTAACATTTATTAAGATCATTTCCGGTCAGGGGATCATTTCCGGTCCATGGATCATTTGTGGGCCTGTACAACACTAACCTGCGATCAGGCTCTATTTTAGTTTTGCATGGTACATATTGTGGAGTTGGCAAAACGAAAAATAGAGCCCAACAAAATTCCTCTTCGAAATTCCTTCCGCCCACTTTTTTGATTGATTGACATGTCATTCATCGGCAAATCAAATTTACTTCCATTAAACCAATACATGCATGGACACCTATTTTGTTTTGACCGGAGTTAATTACCATAGGAGGAATTATAAACAAATTCGAAAGTTACCTTTGGGGTGTTACGAAAACTAAGACTTAAGACCTAAGAACCCGGGGTCTTAGCTTTTGTAGAACAAAAACTAAGACCCTCTGTTAATAGTGGTAATTACGGGAAAGAAACCCGGGAAAACGTCCCGCTAGTCGAGGATTTGAACGCTGGATGTTGTCTCACTACAAGGTTTAACTTGACGATGCAATGATACATTCTTTCTTGTCACTTTGAGTGTTGTGTGACAGTAAAACAGAGTGACATTCACCAATGTTTACTTATTGGCACGGAAAATCTAATATAATAGGAGCATCTTTCCAATGACGAGAAACTCAGTATGTTAACCCACTCAAAATGTGATATCTCGGGGTAATTTTGTCAGCACACTGTCCAGTGCATATCATTGTGGAGCTTTTGAGCATTCACAATTTACCCGTAAGTCACGTACGACAATG
>BLFO01004583.1:122316-134816 GCA_014634245.1 Montipora cactus | reverse complement strand
CTAACCTTAGGCCTAATAAGGCCTAAACAAAAGTTTAGGCGCGACCTGCGACCTGCAAATTAGACCCGCCAGTTAAATTCCAGTATTTGAATGTTGCATTTGTTCATGCCTGAAATTACATCTTGTATGCGATGTTTTCTTTTAGCTGATTAAGTGATAAAATTTTATTTACATATAATGATCAGTTACAATGCAAAAACAAAACCTTTGAAATAAAATCCAGAAATAGAACTCAAACTTGGTAAACAGAAATATTTGTTGTAACACAATACTTTTGAAGAGAAATAAAATAAAAAGTAAACTTGTTGATGGAGCGATGCGAGGAAAATTCATATTGTTATCTCTAAACTACTTTGGAGGTATTTTTATTTATGGCAAACACAGTGAGCTTTTCCCAAGGCATGACATAAGGACATGAAGATAAAATTTCAGTGACAACTCGCCTTACACACCAGCCTCTGTTGTAAATGACAACACTTTTTTGTAAGAGCTTTAGCCTGATTGAAACAATCCTCACTACACACAGCATCAGTTCCCCTTAGTAGTAAGGGTAGTGGTGTAGTGGGACAATTCGTGACTGTATACATGTAGCATTGCATGCCTGTAAGCGGGTTAGAACCAGTCTAGAGAGAGAGCACATGTAATCGAAAAGGACTCGAGGAATATAGTTGTGTTTGTCTGTTTACTCTCGTCTTATGCAACGACTCAGCCAACTACAAAGTGGTGGAGAACCTGGACTGGCGATAATTTAACATGCCTGCTACTATCGAAGAATTACAAGGAGTCGTTGCTGGCCTCAGCGAAGTGGTAAAGGGATTAGTCGGCGCGATCCAACTTCAAGCTCAAACTTCAGTGACACACGCTAGCGCGGCCGATCCTACGCCCGCTCCTCCCAACCAAAATTTCACCACGTTACGACTACCGACGCTCCAATTACCCACCTTCCGCCAAGATACTAAAGTTCAAGATGACATTGCCGAATTTCTTGACCGATTTCAAGAACAGACATCGCACCTTCCAGCCACCATTCGCCTGTCCCTTCTAGAACAACAATGCATTGGCGAATGGCCACGTTCTGTGTTGTCATTTTGTCGCAGTACAGAAGGCTTCTCCGACCACGTGGAAGCTCTAATAACTCGTATGGAAAAATCAAAAGCAGAAAAAAGTCCTTGGGTAAAGAAAAGAAAAAAAACCGGCCCAAAGAAGAAATATCTCCATTTTGCCAAAGAAAGAAAATGAACCTCTCCAAAAGCGACAAAGGCTCTTGGTTTGGCCAAACACTTTTGACAATCTCGGCATCTCCTGAAGACCCGTAGCTGGCGAAAATCCTTGGAGCAAGTACCTTAAAAATCAAAGTCAACACCAGTGCAGTTTGTGGACAAGAAACGTCCATGGATGGAAAACAGACCGTGCCAGAAATGCCGTTAACCACTTTGACATGCGTCATGATCAGAGAAATTCCAGAAAACCGAAAGCTGTACGTGACAAGTGGAAGCAGAAATACTGCATTGAATGTGGGCGCAAACAACGGTATCTCTCCAAACACTTGCAGAAACAACACAGTTATCAAAAAGGGACTAAACGATACTGGAGGGCATTAAAGGAATCTATACCGGTTTATCGCTGGAAAGATTCTTGCAACCAGAGGGACATAGACATCGAGAGCGACACTGTAAGTGAGATAAATGATACCACTCTGGAAACAGTTAACATGCAACTGAACAAGAAGGGGGAATACAATTCGTCTCTTAAGACAAGCTTAACTGGTAACCAAGAGATCGAAACAGCAAGCAGTTCCACGACTGGGGACAACGAAAACACCATAGCAGATGAGGTTCAAGGTTTGGAAGGCACCGAAGCTGAAGATGATGCAGCAAATCCCGACTATGATGAAGATGTAAGTGGTGAGGCGGAAGTCGACACATCAGTCTTTATATTGACCCAGGACAATAGAAGAACTTTTGACAAGTTTGAAAAGTGGATTCTAAGTCCTGACGGAGGTGAGAAAGATCCAAAGCCAGCTTCCCTTGTAGTGCGACAAGTACAGAAGGTACATATAATACTAGGAACTGAGAACGTTGAAAGTCTTTTTAATAAGGCGCTGATTCGTGACAAGTTCTATCCAGAATCTAGATCTACTGTCAAGGCTGGAACAACTGTAAGTTATTTACATTCTCTGAGGAAGTTTTATACTTTTGCTATGACTGAAGATGACGTCGGCCTTTCTCAGGATTGTTGAAAAGCGGCAGATGCCCTGTACAGAAAATGTGGTAAATGGTGTAAAAGCCTAAGCAAACATGTGAAGCGCAGATTCTGGGAAAAGCAAGAAGAAGATTTGTCTCGTCTAATAACGCCAGAAAAGGTGCAAGAGTTTGCCAAAACAGAGTTCGCAAGGAGTCAAGTCAAAATTTTGGGCGAGTTGATTGACAATAAGGAGAAACATCCTGTATTAAGCCAAAAGGAGTACTGTGATCTACGAAACTTCTTGTTCATTTACATTTTGAGCCAGAATGGGCATAGGAGTGGTGTTTTAACCAACAGTACCCTTGCAGAGTACAACAAGATTACCCATGTAGATGGAACCTATATGGTTGCAGTCAAAGAACACAAGACCTTTCTGTGCCATGGTCAAGCCAACCTCTGTTTCGGACGATAGTGTAAAGGCATGGGTAGACATCTATGTGGAGTGTGCAAGAAGCCAAGTTGACCCAGGCAATAAAAGTGATTCTTTGTTTCTAAATTGGAGAGGAAGGAAGATGTCAAGCAGTGATCTTTCAGCAGCATTGACCAGTGCCTGGAGAAAGGCTGGTATGATTGGGAATGACAAGCGCATATCCAGGACTCTGATGAGGAAGTCGTGCACCACTGCTGTCCGTAAACACAATAACGAAGTCAAGGGGAGTATTGCTGCCCACATGGCCCATAGTGAGCGGACTGCAGATAAACATTACCACATAGTTCAGAAGCGTGCAAACTCTGCTTTTGCAGCAAGGCAGTTAGCTGCCATTATGCATGGGAATTCGTCTTCTATGGTATCTCGTGAAAGAAAAGATGACCCTGAATCTAATAATGACAACGACCAATCACAAACACCACCTCTACGGCAGACCTGGACAGACGAAGAGCATAAAGCAGTCCAGGAAGTGTTTGCAGACCAGATAAGCCGTCAATCAGTAACAATGCGAGAAGTATTAGCACTTAAGCAGATCCATCCACTGCTCAAAAATTCTGAAAACAAAAGACTTCTCGACAAAATAAGAGGATTGTATCCGTTTAAGAAAACCAATAGTGAATGTCTGCAAGACACCCAGAGAAATGATGATGCGGTTAAGGAAGGGGATTCGGATGCCAGCTCAGTTATGGGTCCATCTACGAGTCAAAGTAAATAGAGAGTTTTTGACGAGGAAGAGGTCAGTCTGTTCAGAGAACGTTTCAAGCACATGATTCAGAGAGGTGCAAAGATAGAACAGAGGGTCGTGGCAGAGCGACTGAAGCAGAATGGTCATGGACAAATCTATGAAAAATACACAAAACAGAAAGTGACAGATAAAATAAGAGGTCTTCGCGCCACACATATCAGACAGTGGAGAAATTAATCAGGTACATTCAAACAAACATGTTTAGCTTGAATTCTTGTTATACAATGACTTCATGTGTTGCAGTGTTGCAGTTTTGGTTGTGTGCAATCACGTGTATGATGTTATAAGGCCACTTTCAGACGTTCTTGAGGACTTGTTTTTCCTGTTTATATTGTTTGCACGTTACGACTACAAAGGATTTAGCTGTGAGATGTAAATTCTGAAATATTATTCTAAACCTTTAAGTCATCTACGTTACACGTGAACAGTACTTAAAAATAATTGAAATTTGAATCAAATTTTTAAATCTATGTGTCAGTTTTGAACATTCGGATGTGACATTCAAGTTCTAATTTCGTCCGTTTGTCAAATATAAATAGCTCCAAAATAGCATTTTTGTTTAAAATACGAGCATTTGATTTTACCTTTCTGGCGATATTATTTTGTACTTATAGCCTGTTTCAAAGTAGCAAATTGTGCTCGCTTGTGACATAGAATGGCTGTAATAGTTATTGCGATAAGTGACACTGGATCGTGACCAAAGCAAATTGACTGTGGGTGGTATTTTTTTGTTAAAGGTACTTCAGTGGGAAAGTAGCAGATAAAGGGTATTCGTTTGATATCAATTAGGCAAGGAAAAATTGTAGCCACAGGCAATGCAGAGACAATTATTTGAGATTAATTTTTAGACGTATGGTGTGTTGACGTTACAATTACTTATCGCTGCATGGGGTGCCGAAAATCATTGACCTGTTGTATTTCTAGGCACGCTTTTAATGTTTAATATCAGTTGTAAAAGTTACTGGCATAGTCATTGTTCTACTTGAGAAGTTGAATGTTGCCCGTTGTTATTGAATTAAGTGTTTAAAAAACGAGTTCATTTTCCAATACAACTTTTATGATGGCACACCCATTTTACCGCGTTGAAGATTTCATCGAGAACTGTAGCTCTAAAGATATGTCTTAAGAGTTCAACTCGAAAAGGAAACTATTAGAACTGTTTGAAACAAATGAATAAAAGGGGTAAGTTTGTAAAGACACTGTGGTGCTGCGTCGGTGGGGAGAATTGCAAGATAATTTGGTTTTATCAATTGCGTTGATAATGTGAATTGGCCACCATAAAGAAATTTGATAGCTGACGTTTCGAGCGTTAGCCCTTCGTTGGAGCTTTCAAATCTCTTTACGGCGGCCAATTCACATTATCAACGCAGTAGAAAAAACCAAATTATTCTGTTTGAAACAAACCCAAATAAATACTTAAAAATACTTCCTTAATTCTTTTCACAACACAAAAGCAGATCAGTAGATAAGAATAAAATGGCCTTCTACTGGTCGGTGGAGTAGCCCACACAAAAAGTCGTTCAGTCCACATAAAAGTCGTACAGTCCACAGTTAAGTCGCTAAGTCAACTTTGCCGAGTCACCTACTCAACACCAGGTTGTTAAGTCCACATTTTTGAGTCGTGAAGTCCACTAAGAAGGGTGCAAAATCCACCATCCGTATAATCATCATCATCATCATCATCATCATCATCATCATCGATACCAAACGTAACGGAGAAGATGGAAGTCATAGTTCTGTTATCACTGACCCACCATTCCTTAACACAAGTCTACGCAAGGATTGAAGTGATGAACATTTTTCCAAAGCTGTAGCAAAGCATTCCGGCAAAGATGCATCTAGGAGGCCCTCTATGGATTCCCCTACTAGTCAAAAAACTGGACAACCAGAATTTACCGTTACTGATGACAACTGCTCTGGCATGGAACTGGTACCTTATGGTGGGAGGAGTAGGGATGTCGCCGATACTGACGTTATTGTCTCTGATGAAGATGAAGATGACAGTTTGATTAGTGGCCCCTCAACAGATTCTTTGCGTTTGTGTGAGGTATGTTTTTTTTTTTTTGGCTGCAACATACTTCAAGGAAAACGAACCATTAAAGTTCTAAATTCCTTATATTCTTAGAAAATCGTCTAATCTGACTAATTACCTTCAGTACTAGTGATAATTGGAAAGTTAAACAAGACTTAACTGTAAGTTGAAGTTGGACTTGAATTCAATCTCATAAAAAGTAGTAACCGAGGTGTCTGACATGAAGAACGAAGAAAGTCTACTGGGAGTGACGTCACAATCATTCATTAAAAACAATACTCAAGTGGCCGAACCACAAACCAAGTACAGGCAACCCAAAAAAGGAGGGAACAAGGTAACTGCACCTACCCAGGGTGGCAGAGGGTGGGCATGTCAGACACCTCGGTTACTACTTTTAGAATTCAAGTCAAACTTCAACTTACAGGTAAGTCTCGTTTAACTTTCCAATTCTATCTCATAAACCGTAACCTCGGGTCTGACATGAAGCCTTCAAAGCAAGTGAGGACACTGAGCATATCCAAGCAAAACCTTTATTATGGGATATTTTACAAATTCCCTTCACTCTTAAGCAACAATAACATGATAAGCAGTAAAGCTAGAGGTGAACCAACACCTAGCAATAATGACTAAACCGAGGTGCCAAAACAAGGACGCCAGACATCCTTATAATAATAAGAAACAAAATTAACACTCTGAGTTCACATCAACAATATGCTTGAAATAACGAACATAGCAAACAAGTGAATTTCACTCAAGAGCGTGTTTTGTTATCTTTAAACTAAATTTATTACCAAAGCTTAACAAACTAAAAGACCTCAAAATAACTCCTTGGGCTTGATCCAACTCCACCCTGTCGAGGCAACGTTGAGTGAGACTAAAAGGAGGAAAAGCATAAAAGTACTCCTCATGCCAAGATCTACTAAATGCATCCACAAAGGCAGCCCTAGGGTTCGGTCTCCATGAGGCAAACCCGGGAAGCTGAGCATCAAGGGTTGTCGTAATGCTCAAACCCGGATACAAGACACAAAATTTAGAAAATATCTCCCTATTCAGCATCCACACATGGTCTGAATATTGCTCTTTCAACAATCTGTCGGCAATGACATTGGTGTGGCCTGGAATATAAACGGCACTAACCCATATGTCCCTTGGAATGCACCAAGCCCAAATCTTACGAGCAACTGCATCACCAAGCCTGGATTTACTGCTCCCCATGTGACTGATATAAGCTACCGCTGTGGTATTGTCAAGTTCAAACCTGAGATGAACTCCAGTCATGTTCCCACAGAAAATAGTCAGGCAAATAAAGACGACATATAACTCCCTTACATTAATATGTAGAGCTCGTTTGTCCCGGGACCAAACCCCTTGAGACTGTAAGGCACCATCAGAAACACACCGAACACCCCAACCAGAGTCACTGGCATCTGTCTGAAAAACAAGGGAACATGGCGCATGTTGAATTCTACGACAAAGATGGCTATCACTATTCAGCCACCGATTCAGCTCACACTTAGCACCTTCAGACAAGGCAATCATAATCACCATGACTCCTACTTAGAGCATGAATCTTATCCTGTTCAAAGTGACGATATTGGAAACGTCCAAACTCAACAACGGGCAAAGAAGACACAATCTTACCAATAACCTGTGCTACAAACCTGATCAGGTTTCTCTTTTCAAGAGCTTCCAGACAGCAATTTCAGCTTGGCCTTCTTCTCCTGGGTTAAGGAAACTGTCATGGTCACGGAATCTGACCAAAACCCCAGAAAGATCAACCACTGGGAAGGAGCCAGAACCGACTTCTCAGGGTGCAGGGTGAATCCCAACTTGAGGAAAAGGAGGGCAGCTTTTAACAAATACTCGTGACCTTCCTCATAGCTACTCCCCAGCACGAAAAAATCATCTATGTAACCAGAAAGGGTGCAACCTTTCTGCCGCAAGTGAGCCAAAGGGGGTTTCATGAGCTTGGTAAAAATCCTTGGGGAACTGGACAAACCCACGGGGAAAGCGTTAAACTCATATAGCCGGGCACCCCAACAGAAGTTAGAAACGTCCGGTGTTCTGCAGCAATAGGCACCGAATAATAGGCATGCTTAAGGTCTAGAGATGCAAAAAAGGCCCCAGGAGAAATCATCGTAATAACTGAACTCAAAGTATCCATCTTAAAATGACGGTACAAAACTGACTGATTGCAATTCTTCAGATTATAAATTAACCTATGGGAACTGTCACCCTTGGGAATAACAACAGGAGACAGATATTCCCCAATTTCATGACTAGACAGACTAACAACGCCTAACTGCAAAAGGTTATCTATTTCGGAACGTATGACAGTCTCTTGTTGTAAACTAAAATTCTTCCGACCCGGTACACTAAACTGAGAAGGGTCACTGATGAATTCAACGTGACAACGTCGCACATAATCTAAAACTTCTGGGTCAAGGGTTAACCTCTCCCATTCTGCAATACAATATTGCAACTGCCCAGCCTTGAAGGGCCGTTGATTATTAATCAGAGCTTCCATATCTGAATGGGGTGCGTATCAATTGCGATGAGACTTTGCTACTGCACTCTTCTCCGGTTGGGGCGCATTCCGAAAAGGATATTGCTGGCTAGAAAGGTTACCAATGTAACTTTAACGAGCACGGAAACTCCTTCCTTTCCCACTCACTAGGCCACCCTGGTAGCCCCTGGCAGGGTACGGGGCAAATCTTTGTCGACCTCTTGAGCTATGTGGTCCCTTGCACACCTTGCTTTTGGTAAGTTCAGCGATTTCCTTCAATCTCTTCGAGGGATCACCCCAAAACAGAAACTCATCTGCTGGGTTCGTAGATGTACATAAACCCTTCACAAACTCCGCCTTGAACTGGGGTTTTATGGCCTCTCATTGTCTGTGGCTTAACTCAAAATTAGCTGTCATAGCAAGCGTGAGCCCATCCAGGCAGGAAGTTAACACCTCTTTTGAAACTTTTGACTCTACAAGCTTATTAGCCACTTCAAGCTGACAATTAACCGAGGACAATATCAATGCTTGAGATGACTGCAATTTCACATCATTCACCCGCGTCTTCACAGGCAGCTGATTCCAGATACTCTGCTCACACTTAGGTAAACGCACCATCACATTCTCTCGAGTATTGTGGCGTTTCATGATTTTTTTTGCTTTGATCTTGACTCACACGCTTCACACACAGCCTATTGACAACATCAGCCACCTTTTCATCAATCTTAGGTGCTTAGGTGCTTTGGCATCCGTTTCCACATCAAGTTGACAGCAGTAGTCAAGCAGAACATCCGTACCTGACTCACGCTCAGTCACAGCAGCTGGTCCACTGCTTGCAATATTATCCAAATCGTTTTGGACTGACACATATGAAACATCTTTGCTCTCTAAATCGTCCTCGAAATCATCATGAGCCCCATGATAGCCACCTACAGTCTCAGTCACAAATGTTGTAACACAGAGGGCAATTTGCCCCCTCTCCCCCTTCAATGTTGATGTTTATGGGTTGGAGTGCAAAAACCAACCATTAAATGCAACAATGATTGGAGGGTGGAGGAGGGGTACGTTATTAACAGCTTTGATGTGCTTCACTTGCTGTTCAAGCGAAAAGTTACAACTATTTATGACCGAGATTGTAGGTTTGCGATACTTTCTTTCAGGCGCTGAATCCCTGATAAAATGGCTTTATTTACAGCTCCTGTATCAGTTTCAAGACCTGACATGCCCTCTCCAGGGTCAATAGAACCTTCGTAAGACATATCTAACAAGAAGATAAAGCAGATTTAATTTCACAACATTCACTCTGGCGTAAACATTACCATAGACTCTCCCTCCACCTTCACTAGTTTACACAACCAGGTACATGTAGCTAAATGCCTTAACAAGGTCATTCCAGGTAAACTCGCAATAAAAGGTGACCATTACATAGGCCACTTCACCTTATAAACGTATTGAACACAAACTTTCAAGCGGTTCATAGCTGCCAAACAGGCGCTTTATATTGTCCTAAAGTGACTATCGCCCTCTATCGCCTTCATAAACAATAATATTTGGAACAAGATTGATGAAGTTAAATTATTGCTAAATGAAGGCCTGTTTCACATTCTTGTCATCTCAGAAACCAAGTTGGACTGTACATGTAATAGCTTTCTCCTGCAACACCCACAATATAGATTGTTGAGGCGGGATCGGAAAAAGGGAGGTGGCGGCCTGTTGGTGTACATCCGGAACAGTGTTTCTGCCTACAGGAGATCAAAACTAGAACCATCAGATATGGAGTCTATATGTATCGATGTAAAAGGCCATAACAACTCAAGATTCATTGTCCTAGCATGCTACAGGTCTCCAACTATAAATAAGCCAAGTGATTTTCTTCCATCATTATATTCTGCAGCTGAATCTTTGTACTACATCAGAAATGAGCTGCTCATCATTGGCAATCTGAATTTTAACATGCTTGCTACTGGAAATTCTGCTCCAGATCCTCACTTAGCTGAGTTTTGTGACCGTTTTTGTATGACTAATACAATTACTGAACCCACTCGCGTTACTAACTGCTCCATGTCCTTGACTGACCTCATCCTTACTAGTAACCCGGAATGGTTTGCTTTAAAGGAAAATGGAAGGTGAAAAACGAAGTTTTCGTTGCACATTTTTAACAGAGCAAATGATTTGTTTTGAGTAAAAATTGCAGAATTTGTCCGTATTTGTCCTTTCTTAGCGCGTTTTGCCTAGAAAATAGCTCATAACATTCACACAATGTAGGTCCGCCATTTTGACCGCCATGTTAAAGGCTGGGCTGCATGGCATGACGTCATTGTGCTCACTTGCGTTCGTGCCAAATGTTCACTGCATTGCCATAGGCTGTTCCAATAGATCACCTAGAGATTCTAAAAGAGGAATAAGCTTTTATTGCCTTCCGTTAAAAGATAAAGGACGTTTAAGCAAATGGCTTGCTCAGATAAAGAGAGAAAATTTGCCCCAAATGTAGCACTGCCACGTCTGTTCCGAACACTTTGAGCCCTCGTGTTTTGAAAGTAGACTGGATATTTTGCCAGACAATTCAGGCAATGGCCGTACATGTGTATGTGTAAAATATTGTCGACTGAGTTCCATAAATGAATTCTTTCACGTTAGTCTAACGTTAGCAAAACGTTCCGTGTAGTTACAGTGTATATAGCCTACTTAAGCTTTGATCCAAACCTGAATTTTATATTATGTCAATAAAGCATTTCCACATCCTTTACAGAACTTGTGAAATACAGGGTGCCTGTGCCTAATTGATGTACTCTAAAATATGCCAGCAAAAGAGCAAAACGTTGTACAATATTATAGATGTGGTACATATGTATTAGCAAGTTCACATGGCACTCGTATGTCACGCGCCTAACTCAAGCCAACTATGGCTGTCTCCAACACTTCTCTTCGCAAACATACAGTTTCAAAATCAGGATGACGACTTATACAGCGAATAGGGGGATCGTCCTCTAGATCTAAGCCATATAATAAAAAGCAGTAATGCGAAATTGAAAACAAATGGCTGGTTTTTCATAAGCGAAAATACAAGGACTAAATCAAAACAATGAATGACTCGTTTCATGAAATTTATTATCCTTTTTAATCAACAATATTTCACCTGATAATTTTTTTCATTGCCTCGTCAATCTCGTGGCAGCAAACACACTCTCTTTCCTGCTGGTTTTCCCAGTTTTCACAATGCTCGCAATTGCACCAAGAGGTAATTCCCCTCCTTGCAAGCTCGTTCTGGCCATCAGCTGTATTCTCTCCATCAGAATCCGAGAAATCTCGAATGGGTTCGAAGGAATAGGATTCGAACTCAGCCATATTTGTAACTGTATTATCAAGCATTCAGTTGTCTCAAACTATACACAATATAGCTGCGAAAATCCGCGACTAATCACGACTAATGAAGGGTGAGAACACCAAAACAAAACATGGAGGAGAGCACGCAAGAAAGCATGAGCACTTTGACGTCACAAGATGGCGGACGGTAATCCTTATTTGGAAGTAACCGGAAGATAATGCTAACAAAATGGTGGACGTTCAATTCAGTCGAATTCTCTTAGTTTTCTATTTGATTTGCACTGAAATACGAACTTTTTTCTATTGATTCTTTGTAATTTACGTTCTTTCTGCAATTTCAGATCGTTTCAAAAATTATACCCTGTAGCCTTCCGTTCTCCTTTAAGTGGAACAATGAAATTAGGCCTCAGTGACCATGACTTGATCTACACTATTCGCAAACAGAAAATTGCTCGACCTCCACCAAAACTCATTGAATACAGAAGTATGGAGGGTTTTGATAAAGATTGTTATGTAGCTGATCTTTGTAAAATCCCCTGGGATTCAGCCTACATATATGATGACATTGATGATATTTACGAGCACTGGCATCAACTATTTATCAATGTTGTTGATCAGCACTTGCCATTTAAAAAGAAGTACATCAGAGGTGATCAGCTGCCCTGGATTACTCCCGAGATCTCCTCTGCAATTTCCAGGCGTAACATCCTTTTCAAGAAATTTAAAAGAAATACATCTGATGATAATTGGGAACAATACAAGAGGCAGAGAAACCTTGTCACCACCTTAAAACGTAATTCTATGAAGTCCTACTTCATCCAGGCTTCTGCTGAATGTGTCCATGCCCATCCTGGTGAATTTTGGAAAAAATTCAAGCCTTTATTACCTTGCAAAAGTACTCAACAACAACAAATACAACTCTTGGAGGAAGAACGGTTGATTATTGACAACGTGGAAATAGCTAATATTTTCAACAAACACTTTATAGATGGTGTTGCTGCTCATATTCCTATTTTGTCTGAGTGTGCTTTTACTAATCACCTCAGTGTCAATAACATAAGTCAGAGATGTAACCATCTGCAATTCTCATTCTGCCAAGTTAAAATGGGCTACGTTGAGAAACTGATAGATTCCCTGAATCCTATGAAGGCCACTGGCCCAGATACAATATCACCAAGGGTTCTTACTGTTTCCTCTGAGGCATTGGCAGCACCACTTA